>JAQQSZ010018824.1:0-10498 GCA_028646595.1 Phalanger gymnotis | reverse complement strand
TTTCAAGCTTTCTCAATGAAAAGATTAGAGCTGAATAGAAAATTTGACTTTCAAATACAAGAATCAAGAGAAGCATGAAAAGGTAAACAGGAAAGAGAAATCATAAAGAAGTTACTAAAGTTGAGCCGTTTTGTTTAATTCATCCATGAAAAGATGATGTGTGTAATTCATGAAACCTTTCTCAGTATTAGGGTAGTTGGAGGGAATATCCATATATATAGACAGAGGTCACAGGGTGAGTTGAATATGAACGGATGATATCTAAAAAGTAAAATAAAATTAAGGAGTGAGAGACGAATATATTGGGAGAAGGAGAAAGGGAAAGGTAGAATGGAGTAAATGATCTCACATCGAAGTGGTATGAAAAAGAAGTTCTGTTGGAAGGGAAGAGGGGGCAGGTGAAAGGGAATGAGTGAATCTTGCTTTCATTGATTTGACTTAAGGAGGGAATAACATACACACTCAGGGTATCTTACCCTACAGAAAAGTAGGAGGGAAAGGGATGGGGGGGAGGAGGATAGAAAGGACGGCAGATTGGGGGAGGAGATAGTCAAAAGCAAACACTTTTGAAAAGGGACAGCGTCAAGGGAGAAAATTGAATAAAGGGGAACAGGATAGGATGGAGGGAAATATAGTTAGTCTTTCACAACATGACTATTATGGAAGTGTTTTGCATAATGATACATGTGTGGCTTATGTTGAATTGCTTGCCTTCTCAAGGAGAGTGGGTAGGGAGAGAAGAGAGAGAATTTGGAACTCAAAGTTCTAAGAACAGCAAATATTGTAGCCAAGTTCCAGAGTCCCCAGGTCAAGAAGAAAATATCGCAAGCAGCCAGAAAGAAACAATTTGACTGTTGTGGAAACACAATCAAGCTAACACAAGATCTAGCAGCTTGTACATTAAGGGATTGAAGAGCTTGGAATATGATATTCTAGAGGTCAAAGAAGCCAGGATTAAAACCAAGAATCACCTACTCAGCAAAACTGAATATAATACTTCAGGGGAAAAAATAGATTTTCAATGAAATAAAGGACTTTCAAGCATTCTTGATGAAAAGACCAGAGCTGAATAGAAAATTTGACTTTCAAATACAAGAATCAAGAGAAGCATGAAAAGGTGGGGCAGGGTTAGGGGAGAGGGAAAGAGGGGGTAGTCAGAAGCATACACTTTTGAAAAGGGACAGGGTCAAAGAAGAAAAGGACGAGATAAGATGGAGGGAAGTATAGTTAGTCTTTCACAACATGACTATTATGGAAGTGTTTTACATAACAATACATGTATAAGCTATATTGAATTGCTTGCCTTCTCAAGGAGGGTGAGTGGGGAGGGAAGAAGGGAGAGAATTTGGAACTCAAAGTTCTAAAAACAAATGTTAAAGATTGTTTTTATATGCAACTGGGAAATAAGATATACAGGCAATGGGGTATAGAAATCTATCTCGCCCTTCAAGAAAATAAGGGGGAGGGATATAAGTTGGGGAGTAGGGGATAGAAGGAATGGTAGACTGGGGAAAGGGGCAATCAGAATACATGTCATCTTGGGTGGGAGAGGGGAGAAATGGAGAGAAAATTTATAACTCAAAATCTCGTGGAAATGAATGTTGAAAACTAAAACTAAATAAATTGATCTAAAAAAAAAAAGAACATAGTTAATGTTTAAGCTGTATGTCCCAGTAGCATTAAAGGTTGGCAATTGGGAATTCAGAAGGGAAACAGATTTTAAACTCCTGTTTCTTCAGTGCCTGCTGTCTGGAAACTTATATTCAAAGAAAAGGAAAGCATATATTGATTATTGAGCAGAAAGAATACATTCCTCAGGGTGTACTCTAAGATTAAAACAAATCACTAATGACAATGGTGAATGTCTGGGGTGAATTAGGTGATGCTATTCCTGGCTCCCCAAAAGGAAGTAGGCAAGGAAATGGTTAGAAAGTTATACCCCAAGGGAGGGTAAGACCTAGGAGAGCTCTGCTCACACAAATGTTGGAGGGACTAAAGAAACTAATCTCTGCCTGCCTTTTCACTAGCCCACCCAGTATTATATACCCACTTCCCATTTTTCAGCATCAACAGCCTATGTAAATAAGCAAGATGAAGTTGTTTTGATTACATGCCATATTTTTTTCATTTTTATAATTCTAATTTTTATTTTTATTTTGATCTTTGCTCTAACAAGTAAGTGATTTGATTGTGCAAAGACAGCAGATTCATTTTCTATCTGTTAAAATATAATCAGTTACATTTTCTGTGTTATATGCTGCTAGCCATGTTCAGTGCCTACGAATTCTTTGCACATAAAAAAGTATTTATGACCTAGAGGTATGAGGCTTCTCTATAATCCACAAACCTTTAACTTCTCTTCGTTTCTAATAAGAACTATATTTTCCAACATAATTTTTGCTATCCTATACTATGTCCACCTTTGCATTGAAGTCATCAAATATTAAAGTATACATTGACTTGATTTGTAGTGTTTTTTAGTAAATTCTGCATAGACTTTCTCTACTTCATTCTCTACAACAGATGTTGAACGTAATCAGGAGTTGTTTTCATGATGATATTTTTGCAAATGTTCATCATGATCCCTTGCAATGTGAAATGATGAAATGTATGTGATATGTTTCTTGTCAACTTTGTTCCCATAATACAAACCACCTCTATCATCACTGTCATTAGAGAGGCAAAGGATAGAGGGGTTCTCTCCAAAGAGAATTCATGAGCCATCCTTCCATTTATTTACAACTTCCTTTTGTCTGTTAACTTCATTTATAGCGAGAATATCAAGATGGACACAATTCAATAATATATATATGTATATATGTAGTCAGCAAATAGAATCTCACATATAAGTTACTAATGGTTATTAATGTTTATAAATAGCCTAAAACTATTACTAAAAATGATTCTGAACACTTTGCCCTCTTTTCTGACTCTGTCTCCATCACTACAGATGCCTATTGGGGCTGCGTAAGACTAATGGACATTTTGTATTTTTCTTCACTATATTCATTGCTATTGATAAAGTTATCACTGAGTAGTCATAAAGTGATGATCCCATCCACGGTTAGGGCAATTCTTAGAAATTGTACATAGTCTGTTCTTGAGACCAAAATTGACACTTTTCAGCATGGCACAACCTGGCACAGGTTGTATACTATAGACACAGTCTTCAAGAATCTAAGATTATTGCCATACGCTAGAGTAAGATTTGGGAGGAAAACCCCCAGGGGCCCCACCAAAAATATTTTCAAAACTTTCCCCTTTACTTCATCCATTTTCAGCATCCTTTTATATGTTGTCTTCCCCCATTAAAATGTAAACTCCTTGAGGGCAAGAATTGCTTTTCTTTTTATTTGCATTTATATTTGCACAATGCCTGGCAGTAAGTCCTTAATAAATGTCCTGTCTTTCTATCTGGCTGTCTGGCTGTCTGTCTCCTTCTGACTCTTTCCCAATGGTTCCTTTGTCTTTGCCCAACAAAATAGGTTGCTCCTGGTTTTATTATTTTGGTCATTGCTTCCTTCTCTTGCTGTGTTTGAATCTTTGTAAGAGAACTTGCATTATGGTTGATGATATCCTAACTCTACTTCCTCCTTGCTACTTCTCACTCACATGAATCTCTCAAGGCCCCTAGAATGAATTTCCTGGCTATAAGTGTGAGAATCTGCTTGAACCTCTACAAGCTATAGCTAGTTCACATCTTTCTCTGACAATATCCTATCAAGCCTGGCCCCCAGTGTCTAAGTAGAACTCCTTAGCAAAAGGGAATATGTCAATGCCAACTAAAATCTTTCTGTTAGAAAGACTCTGCTGTCATACCCCACTGATATGGCCAAGAAAGTGGATAATAAGGAGAAGCAGGGATACAGTTTGCTCAGGAAGAGACATCATAACTCATAGCTCACCCAGAAACTACCAAGAGAGATGGGAATATTGTTGTTGTTGATGAGACTATAACAGGTAAAATCAGAGGAAGAGAAGGAGGAGGTGAGAATGCAACTGCCATAGTTGGAGTCCCCTCTATTCCCTTCTAAATGAGGTGTTAATCCCTTGCGAAGCTTGCCAAGGTTAACTCCTCATTAACAAAGTTAACGCACACATCCTTAACAGGGAATTTGTGCCCCTTGGGGAAGTACCACAAACTAAATCTAGGCAAGTAACCCAAAGTGTATCTTCCAGAATATACACAGAAAGCCCTGGACATCAGATGCTGCTGCTGCTGCTGCTGCTGCTGCTGCTTTCAGGGCCCTGGGAAAGGAAGAGCCCTAGGGAAGGAGATTGAACTGGCCTGCCAGCTGTTAGCATACTAATTTAACTGTTGCTAAGTGCTGAACTCTGTTTTTATGTTGTTCTCTGCTGAATTCTGTTCCTATCTTGAAGAATTGCAAAAGCTGTCAATTTCCCCTAATTTGGCATCTCCTATATTTGGCCACCCTGGAGAAAAGTCCTTAGTTATGATTCCAAACACAGACTAAGCATTTGTGTTGGCACTGATATTAGCTCCTTGATAAGATAGGAGCTAGCTTTGGCCTGGCCCTTGACCCACTGTTAACCACATCAAGGCATGAGGCTTTCTTCCTGGACTTGAACTCAGATTTCAGTTGGGTGGGTTCTTCACCCAACTCCAGGTCTGTAGCATTAGCTCAGCTGGGCCATGATCATTCCAATTTAGTATTATCTTCATTAATAATAATAATAATAATTCACATTTCTATATTACTTTAAGGTTTATAAAGCACTTTCCTCATAATCGCCCTGCGTTAATCCTTTCATCCAAGGTAAGACATCATTCTCTAACCAATCAGTTAGGTATTCAAGGTATTTTGCTAGGCATGGGACATACAAAGACCACAGTGAAATATTCCCTGCCCTTAAGTAGCTTACCTTCTACTGAATGGAATTGTTTGTCCTTCGTTTCAAAGAGGACCAATAACATCACACGTGATGTTTTGACTCATGTATGAATTGGATTTAAGTGAGGGAGAATTGCACAAAGTTGTCAGCCTTGCTCTCTCTTCCAGAGTCATCAGAGTCCAGTAGCAAGACAAAAGTCAAGATGACTGGCAATGGCCCAAGATATAGTGGCCTTGGAGGCTTTAACGTCTGATCGAGCTGTAAGTGTTCCACAGTACCTCAGTGGTCTTCGTGGCCAGTGGAACGAAGTATTCTTATCCACCCATTCCACTAGGGGAAGTCCTCACATGCTTGGGGTAGACATCCCCCGACTCATCAATGGGTTTGAGGTCTATTAGTTACCCCCGATCTGGTTTAGCCCATCTGCTGAGATGTTTTACCAGAGTATGGCTCCTGTGCATGCCACAACTTCTTGGAGCCACAGGTGAGAGTAGAGTGCCAGGTAGACAGCAGCCCTGGAAATGGCTTGACAAGCCCTCACACCAGAGGTGCTAGTCCTCCATGAACATCCCATACACCCCAACTGAATAGTGTAATGTGTAAAGAGATAATAAATATGAGAGAAATGGTTTTCCTGGTTCTTCTTTTGCTCTGCACCGATTTATACAAGTCCTTCCAACTTACTCTGAATTCTTCATAATCATCCATTCTTAGGATACAATAATATCCAATTGCATTCATATGCCACAATTTATTCAGCTTCCCCCCCCCCCAATCAATAGACATCTGCCTTCTTTTTTGCTACTCCAAAAAGTGCCACTATAAATATTTTTTTATATTTGGGACTTTTTTCTTTCTCTTTGATATCCTAAGGGAATGTACCTAATGGCCTTGATGGATGGCCTCTGCTTGAGGAAAACCAAAGTTTTGGATGCTGTGTAGGGAGTACAGAAAAGAAAATAAGGATCCTCATGAGGAAACAAAGGACTAACTGACATGAAAAAGAATTTGTAGCAGATCTAGCCCACAGCATTCAATAACAGAGGAATAGAAGTAGAGAAAGAAGATGGTTGAGGGTAACCCAGAGCTGGAGGATGGCAAGGCATGAGGGACCATAAGATAAGAGGGTAAGGGGTTCCAGGCTAGAGGACTGTGCAGAGTTGAAATAGTTCCCTGTACTGTCAAGAGTAGAAAAGTGACCTCAGAATACAAGTGATGGACTGGAAGAACAGTGAGGGATAGTTTGGAAATTGACAGTTGCAATAAACATACAGAATAGATTCAGGAGTCAGGCAGACAGAGTGAGACAAAAATGTAAGTGATTCTGATCAGAAAAAGGGGATTTCAGAGTTCAAAATCATGGCGGATGCAGAATTATGGGTGAAGGGAAAATCTAAGCTCTGTTCACATGTTGCTGAGATAGAGTATAAGTGAAGGTCTTGGGAGCTGAGGGTGTTTGAAGGGATGTCCCCAATTATTTGGGTAGAGAGGAATGAAGACTATAAGCCAAATACTGAACTCCCTGAAAAAGTGTAGAGGATGATCTGGGAGTAAGCAGATGACTACAACAAGGTTCTGAAAAAGCATGATATAGATGAATAGACTGAACCTCAAAAAAAAGGAGTGGTTTGCTAAAGTGATGGCAACAGAAGAAGGGTCTGGAAATAGCAGTAAGAAGCAGGAATATTTCTGTTCTCTCTCCTGGCCCAGCATGTATGTACGGTGGTGGAGGAAGAGATATGATCGAAGGTGTACTTTGTAGCACAGAGGGTGGCCAGGAGTACAATGTCTTCTGGGAAGGATTGGGGGAGGACAAGAAAGTGGAAGGAGTGCAAGACAAAGAGGTCTAAGGCGAAGTAAGTTTGGTAAGGACAAGAGGACACTTTAGAAGGGTGTCCTCACCAAACAGGAGAGGCACTCAAGAAGCATAAAGTTAAATAAAAGGATAAAGTTAAAATGAGTGGAGATGAGTGAGTGGAGATAGTTTACAAAAGAAAAAGCATTTTGTACAACTAGGAGCCACATCTGAATCACAGGGATTTGGAAAGGAAGAGGTGAGAATTTGCTAGCCAGAGGAGAGAGAACAACTACTAGACAGACTCCTACTTTCAAGCATCCTGTGATGGTGGAGGGCAGCTCAGTTCATTCTCTCAAACCTCAGGAAGACAGGAGATTGGGTCCATAGCTTAGGTCACTAACATTCCCTAGGTCCTCTATTCAAGCCTAGGGACATGATTAGACTCACATTTGGCTTCATTTTCTTTACTTTGTTCCAAGATGGAAAGGGATATTGTATAATCAGAAGATTCTCTGAATGTTGAGTAGGAAGAAACATGTTAAATGAATCTATGGTGCTGTAGCAATCCAGGTATCTTCTACCACAATTAAAGCAAGAAAGGCAACCTGGTGGTGCAGCGGATAAAGAGCCAGGCCTGGATTGATTCAGGTAGACCTAGTTAAAATCTGGCCTCAGACACCTACTAGCTGTGTGACCTTGGGCAAGTCACTTAACCCTGTTTGCCTCAGTTTCCTCATCTGTAAAATGAACCAGAGAGGGAAATGGTAAATCACCCCAATATCCAAAATTCGAAATGGGATCATGAAGAGAAGGACACAACTGAAAATGACCCAACGACAACAAAATGACCTCAGATAACAGTGATATTGTATTTTAGACGCTGGTGTATAACTCAGTATTTCCCCCGTATCATTACTAGACAATCTTCAGAATTATTTTATGAGACTTTAACTTTCCTACCTAATAAACATTCCTTTTGAACGGTGAGGAAGAATTGATGTTTATAAAGGGCTTTGAAGACAGGAGTTAATGTAAGTGCCAACTATTTATTATTATTAATAACATTTCAAATTGGGTACTTGGAATTTGTGGCCATTCTCAATGGCATTTTAATTAAGTTTCTAATTTTACCAGTGAAGGGGTAAAAAGAGATTATTTTTATCTCCAAAGCCTGCAGTCATAGCAGGCAGCCTGGCTACCACAGTGCTTGCTGGGGAAGGCTGGGCTTTGGTTAAAGATGTCTGCTCAATAGCTCATTTCCTCGGTGTTCTAAGAGAATTGGAGAAAATGCTTCTCCTTTGCAATCTCTTTTGCTGTATTGCTCCTTCAAGTATTTTGCTTTACAAAAGACAGATCATCTAGCCGGAAATATTAGAACCTTGCTAACTCTTGTGAAACTTCAGCAGCTCCCTCTTGTCTCTAGGACAAAATACAGACTCTTCCACCTGGATTTTAAAGCTCTTCATCATCCGGCTACAATCCACCTTTCTAGGCATATTATGTACATAATGGAAGATTACTCTTTTTCGCACACTTTACAGTCTAGTCACACTGGCCAGCCTGCTGCTCCTTATATATGATTTTCCCTCTCCTACCTCCATGCTTTTGCACGGCCTGGAATTCCCATGCCTGGAATGCATACCCTCCTCATCTCCGTCTCTGAGACTCCCTAGCTTCCTTAAAAGGTTAGTTCAAGTGCCATCTTCCCACAGGAAGGTTACTGTGATTCCCCTAGTTGCTAATGTCCTTCCCCTAAAAGTTACTTTGTATATATGTTTTGTATTTCATTTTCCAAGTACATGTTGTTTCGTTCCTCCTCCAAACCCAGACAATAGAATGTTAAGTTCTTCAAGGGCAGGGACTAGTTGTTGGGTTTTTTTTCTCTTTGTATCCCAAGTGCCTAGCAGAGCGCCTAGCCCATATTGATCATTTAATAAATATTGGCTAAATTGAATTGAATTATATAGGTGTAGCACCACCCCCCTTCTCATCTTGGCTATACCCCCAACTTGAATTCACAGATTAGATCTCTCAGGGGTACTATTTCCCCAGGTTAAAGGTACTCTGGGGGTCCATATTCCTAAAACCTCACAAGCCCCCACCAGTGCATTTACCTTTAACAACTAGCTAATTTGCACAATTAGTTTAAAACAAAGATATTCACCTAGGTGGCAAAGTGGAAAGAGAGCTGGGCTTAGAATCAGGGAGACCTGAGTTCAAATTCTGCTTCAGATACTTATTAACTCTGTGGCCCTGGACAAGTCACTTAACCTCTGTCTGAAACAGTACAGCACCTCAGCCCCTTGGAGCCAGCAGTACGTTATAATGTCAGAAGAGCAAAATGGACTTTGCACCACACCCTTACATAGTTTATCCGTAAATTAATGACCTTCATCTAAAATTGTTATCACTAAACTTATCCATAAAGATTTAATGATTGACACCTGTAGGAATTGCTCACTACCAGGAATTTAAGTTTTCCATGACCTCTGATTGTAAGAGTCTTCCCAGCCTTCGACACCAATTCACCGTAAGGGACAGGGATGACTTAGAAAGTATTGTCAAAAATTCACTTTTCACTCACCTTGTGAATGAGATTAATCACAACCAAATTGTTTTCTGCTATTCAGCAGCTAGGTGGCGCCGTGGATAGAGTGCTAAACCTGGAGTCAGGACGACAACCTGGACTCACCTACTAGCTGTGTGACCTCAAGCAAGTCGCCTCAGGTCCCTCCTCTGTAAAAGGGAATAATATAATTGCTCTTGCCTCCCAAGGTTATTGTGGGATCAAACGAGATATTTGTAAAGGGCTTAGCACTGTGTCTGGCACATGGTAAGTACTATATAAACGTTAGCTGTTATTATTCACAGATGACAATCTAGGAACAAAACCTTTGGGAGTTCGGCAACATAGCCCAGAAAAGAAGACCTCCTCCATCCCAGGCAGAAACACCAAGGGGAATGCCCTCAGTGGTACTTAACTCACTATAGCCACAGTGCTCTGCCAGACACCTCTCTCTCCTCCAAGCACACCATATGCTTCTGCCACGTTAGGGTTATGAACGCTAATTTCCAAAAACCATCACTGGAAGCCCTGCTTCTCGCAGCTTATATATGCCTAGTGCAGGCAAATCCATTGTGGGATAGAAGTCAGTGCAGCGATTCTTAAAAAGTATGCCTCTCTAACATGGAAATATGTTTTGCATGACTTCCCATGTATAACCAATATCATATTGCTTGTCTTCTCAAGGGCTGGGGGAGGGCTGGGAGAGAAGGAGAGAATTTGGAACTCAAAATGTAAAAAAAAAAAATTATAAGTAATTGGAAAATATTCAATAAAATAAAAATATATTACCAAAAACAGTGTGCCACTAATGTTCTCTGAGTTTCATTGTGTGCTATGAAGTATATGGAACTTACATGTGTCATAGGAATTTATTCTTTCAATAGCATATGCAAACATGACTCTCCCAGAGGATATTACCCTTCCAAATAGCAAAGTATAATACTAGTTTTTGAGCAAAAGAAGGCTAATGAATTCCTTGAGGCTGGTCTTCAGACATCTTTCTCTGCCTGAACCCCATCCCCCTAACCCTCCACATAACATGCACATACCTTTTAGCTTTCTTTTATGGGTTGTCTTCCCTCATTATAATACAAGTTCCTTGAGGCCAGGGACTGTCTTTCTTTTTACTTGTATTTATATTCTCAGTGCTTAGCACAGTAGGGACTTAATAAATGCTTATTAACTTGCTTACCTGCAGCTTCCTGCCCCGACCATTCAGCTATATTATCTTATTTATTGTTACTGCAGTTAAATTAAAGCTTGATCAAAAAAAAAAAAAA
>JAQQSZ010018823.1:0-10498 GCA_028646595.1 Phalanger gymnotis | reverse complement strand
GTTTCTATTTTTCAGTTCTAAGTCTGTGTCTATAGCTTCACTGTTTATAATGCTATCTGAGGTGCCTTATTTCATTAAATAGATGAGGTTATATAGTGCTATTAATAAAAGAGCCAGAGGAACTGCCTTCAAAATTTGACACTGTCACTTCATGGGCAAATTGTTTAATTTGTCAGGGTCTTTGTTGCCTCAACTGTAAAATGACCCAAAGAATATTTTCTATCTCTAACTGTATGAAACTGTGATCCTATGAAGTTCTACCATGCCAGAATACAAATTGAGAAGCTAATATATATTCAGAGCCTTCGCTATTTTTTATCTCATATAAAGTCTTCATGGCATATATTGAGTAGTTTAATTTTCAAGTAGAGGTAAATGGGACCCCTGTAGGTTCCTGAGGTAGATAATAACATAATTTAAAAAAAACATAGTTGAATTGCTATGTATATAGTATGACAGCACAGAAATCAATTAGAAATCTATAGTGACAGAAGAACTTGGTTAGAGAATTGTTCAAGCAGATTATGATATTCTTCTTTTCAGGATATCTTCATCAACCTCTTAGGTCAGGTGGTGTGGACTCCATGAAAAATTATCATGGAATCATTAAAACTGATCTGAACTGTAATGATTACAATTCAATATTGTATTTCCAACCACCACCAACATCTTCAATTTAGTGTTTTTCTATTCTTGTAAACAATATCAGACACTTAAAAATCTTCTTGAAAGAAACCTTCTGAATCATTAATAACAAAAATGCCTTCACCTGCATTTTAGTTGATTCACAGCAGTTTTAAAATCTCACATACAGAATTGATTTCAGTGTCAGTGAACAAGGTTCTATTTTAAGTGGTCTGCAACTATGCTGAAGTTTGTTCCTCTAAGACTGCTGTCAACTCTGAAAACTTATTAAAATTGGTCTTGTAATGCTGATCTCTATACTTACCTTATTTACAAATTAAGATCTAAAATTGCACATTTTCTATTCTTGCTTATGTCTACTGTCAATTTAATCTACTATCTGGTCACCTTCATTCAAAAGATTGACATTGATTTTCTTCATTTTAAGTCTTTATTTTTGTCTCTTTTTTTCTTGTGACTGTTTACCTTTAGAGAATTTCACTATCTCCATTTTCACCATGTGAAATTGGCTTATTTAGTATTAATTCCTCCTTCTTAATCGAGGAATTACAAAGAACCCAATAGTCTGTGGATTTGGGAGAGTAGGGTTGATCTTCTGAGGCTAGATGGCATCAAGCAGCTGGAGTGTCAAATAAGTTCCCATCATCCAGCTTTGAAATCTGGAATTCTTTGGCATAAAAAAAAAATTAAAATAAAATACTTCAGTGTTTTAAGTTTGGCACATATAGAAAAAAATGCCTTTAGTGTTATATCCAGACAAACATGACATACAACAATGATGCATTATATTTGTTCAACTGTTCTTGAATTTACTTTCCTTATAAATACAGACCCTTTTAAATCCAGTATGCAGGTTAATAGCCAGTGTAAGACAATGTAATTAGAGAGAAAATAAGAAACCCCCATAACAGCTTAAACATTAAGCTTCTCTAAAAAATCTCCCCACATAGACTCTACTAGAGAGAAAAAAAAAATAAATCCATACTTGTAAACTATGTTTTTCTCACAAAACATTTTATTAAATATTTACTATTTGAGTGGAATTGTTTTAGGTTTGGGGAATATTAAGAATGAAACAATCTCTCCTTTTAAAAGGTTCACATATTCAAATACATAACTGTTTCAGAGCCTAGTATCATTGAGAATTTTAAATTATTCAGAATTAAAATACAATTTCCTCAGTTCTTACCATAGTATTCAAGAGCCTCCATTATGTGATTCCAACCTACATCTCTAGCCTTATAACCCATTATCTCTTTCATATACCTAATAATGTAGCCAAACTATATTTGACAAGTGGTCATGTTTTGTCCTCTTGGGCAAAATTTTGCTCATTCAGCCTGAAATGTCTCTCTTTATGTCTTCTCTCGACATTTATCCATGTGTCAAGTTCCAGCTGGAAAAAAAATTCTCTCCCATGAACACTTCCCTGACTTACCATGACAAAAATTAATCTTTACCTCCTGCCCATTGTTTATACCTCTCATGGCACTCATCTTTTTTTTTTTACAAAGTATTATGACAATCTGTGTGTATTTTATCTCCCCTTCAACATTCAGTTCCTTAATGAGAATGGATTTTATATACCTTAGAGAATGTTTGTTAAATTGTTAAAACAAACTGACTGCTCTCCTGTTCCCAATTGTACCCTAAATTCTGAAAGAGTTGATGCAACTTTCATAAAATAAATGTCTTAGTGACCTCTAGTTGCCCTCTGTACAATCTTGTACAATGTGTGTGCTTTTTAAAATTATATTTTAAATATGTATAAAGTAGAAATGAACTGTTAATTTCATCACAAATAGCAACATTTTAGTAAAAAGGAGACTATGGGCTATAACTATGTCTCTAATAACATTTTAACAAAGAAAAGAAATATGGGCTACAACTAAGTTTCTACTTTTTTTTCTTTTTAAAAATATCTATTTTTATTTTTCAACTTACAATCCATGAGATTCTGAGTTTTCAATTTTCCCTCCTTTCCTTCTTCTTCCCCCTTCCCCAAAATGTCATGCAATCTCATATAGGCTCGACATATTTTCATATTAGTAATGTTGTAAAGAAGTATTAGAACCAGTAGGAGGAACCATGATAAAGAAGAAACAAACAATCAAAGAAAAAAAGAGAGCAAATTGTATGCTTTGATCTACATTCAGACTCCACAGTTTTTCTCTGTATGTGGACAGCATTTTCCATTATGAGTCTATTGGAGTTGTCTTAGATCTTTGCATTGCTGAGAAGAATCAAGTATATGAAAGTTAGTCATCACACAAAGTGCCTGTTACTGTGTATAATGTTCTCCTGGTTCTGCTCACTTCACTCATCATCAGCTCATATAAATCTTTCCAGGTTTTTCTGAAGTCCACCTGTTCATCATTTCTTACAGCAAAATAGTATTCTATGACATTCACAATTCATAACTTGTTCAGCCATTCCTCAGTTGATGGGTATCCCCTCAATTTTCCAATTCTTGGCCACTACAAAAATCTGTGTGTATGATCTGTGTGTATTTTATGTGCTGCTATAAATATTTTTGTACAGGTGGGTCCTTTTCCCATTTTTATGATCTCTTAGGGATACAGACTTAGAAGTGGTGTTGCTGGGTCAAAGAGTATGCACAGTTTTATAGCCCTTTGGGCATAGTACAACTAAATTTCTAAAGAATATAAGACATTGGGGAGTGTAACAGGCAATATGATGATGTCATCTAAACTATTTTACTCTTCTTAAGGAATCAAATCAATTATCTTTCACATATCTCATACATAGTATTGATTAGTCTGTGAAACTTTGAAAAGGTTCACAGTTTAACTTCTCAGTCTCTGAGAGAATTTTCACATGGCTTTTTACCATGTATTTTTAGTTTTTTTAAAAAAATTACTTTTAAATTGAATGTGTCTATCAATGAAGTGAAGTCAGATGTACTAACCTTTGGTTGATGAAGCTGTTTCAAGTGACCCAGAACTTCAGAGAGTACGCTACCTTTGTCTACAAATGCTCAACAGAATATCTTCTATTAGCAAGGCTGATTTCTTGCCCACTCTTGTGCTTAATGGTTGCCTTCTTCAGAAACTTCATGCAAAATTCATTGGATGTTACAGCAGAATAGTTCACAGTTCCCTGGTGCAGAGAAGGCTTGAGAAGAGTGAGAAAGAGGTGTTTGGTTAATGCTTATGACACACTGCCAATGACACCAAGAAAAATATAACTAAATGGGTTGGCTTAGCAAATGAATGCTATTTCTAGAGTTGTCATATATCATATTCTTCCCTGACAACACTTAGACCACTTTTATTGTTGTGTGGGCCCAAAGTATATATAATTCCATGGCAAATATAAGCCCTAGATTTTTGTTCAAAACAAATACAAGACATTTGCCTGAGTACTGCTTGTGAAAGTGGTTAAAATAAATCAGTAGCCTGATAGACACTTTGTCTTAAATATCCTGAAACATCAAGTAAAGGTTCTGTCTTTGGTGTTGGAAGTCAAACAAAACATAGGTAAGGTTAACATCCACATGGGCAGGATAATAAAAATGGGATTTTATATGTATAACATTTTGTTTAGATGATCCATTTTAAAGTTTCATACATACACACATATATATACATATATGCGTGTATATATGTATATATTTGTAGATTTATGTATATGTGTATATATATGCATATGCACATGCATGTTTGTATGCGTATGTATATGTATGTATATACACACATATGTGAGTACAGGCATAGTGTTTGTGCATACACATATATTCACACAAAGAGCCTTGTGCATATATGTGTATATATATATATACATATATATATGTATGTGCATGTGCATCTATATGTATATATGTATACACATATGCGTACATATACATATAACATTCTTTCAAGAAAATGCAAAAACTATAGCCTAAAAATGTAAATAAAAAAAGTTATCCCATTTACTTGAATTTCCCCTAAAAATTGCTGTTAAGTAAATGTATCAGTAATTAAGGTGGGACTTTTTTACTGTTTTCTTTTTTGGAGCACTTATTTAATCAAGTGCCCTTGATGAGTCTGGCCTTTGTTTCTTTGATTAAATCTGTAGTCTTTGATGACTTCTTGAGTCAAGGGAAAGCCTATTTTACATGGGTTTGAGTCACATATTTGTGATGCCAGAAGCTTTTAGGCCACATGGGTTTGAGTCGCGTGCTGTGATGTCCTTTGACCCTGAACAGGGTATATAAACTCAGAGGTTGGTGTTTTTCCTTTGGGGGATCTCACTCACTGGAAGAGTTGCGTGACTCTGGGCAAAGCTGTGGGCTTTGCTAACCCAAACCTATTGGTTCTTCTCTGGTAATTGATTTGTGATTTGGTCTGTTTATATTGTTTCTGTTTGTAATTTGTTTGTATTTGCCTTGAAGTTCAGGGTACTGTCTTTTCCTCCTTGACTAAGTGAATGATATTTGTATGTTGGAGTAAAGTAAGATTGTTAACCCCTTAAAGTTACTTTCCTCAGTAAAGCAGATCAAAGAACCTGTGCTGGCAGCTGTTGTTCCTGGTTTTGTTGGGTCTTACACCTCAACAGTAGCTGCTAGCCAAATTGTTGTTACAGGAAATACTAAAAATTTGTTATGGCATTAATATATTTACATAAATCATAAAGATGTAGACTTAAGAAGTAGGTTAAAAGACAGCTGCGACTTCATACTAATTGGCACAATGTTAATGTTATGTAAGATCTTTCCTGACCATTAACAGGCCTCACGTGGAGTCTATTAAAGAAAGTTTGCTTAGGAGGGGTTTGCTTGTAGAAAGGTTTTTACACCTTTTGCTAATTTCTAATTAGGCAGTGAGTCACGAGGGTTGCGATGCCTTTCCCTCTGAGATGTGTGTGTGTGTGTGTGTGTGCACGTGTGTATATATATACACACACACAAAATACATACATATATACAGATATACATATATACACATATATACATATATACACATACACCTTTATACATATATATACAGATACACACATATATATACATATATGTGTGTGAGTGTATGTGCATGTGGGTGTATACTTTGAGTTGATAGTTTGCTTTGGTAGCTCACTTATGAGAAGGATTTTGTGATTCCCCAGTTGAGACTCTGAGTAGCCATATATTCAGAGCAACCTGACTGCTCAGAGGTAAAGACTCTCTCAATATAGGGATGTATATAAAGTGTATTGCAATATTCCTTTGATTCGGGTAGTCAGAGCCCTGTCTGTTGGTCTTCATTTCTCTGCTTGTATTTTCTCTGCTTGTATTTTGTCTGAAGTTCAGGATGTTGACTTTTCCCTTCAATTATTGAATGTAATTAAAGAAGATTGTTGACTCATTAAACAGCTATATTTCCTAGTAAAGCAGATCTAAGAACTATGCTAGCAGCCACCCTGGGTATGCCAATGTGGTTGCTGTTAAAATTGACTACATATATATATATATATATATATATATATATATATATATATGTATGTAAATACATATATATGTATATACAAATATATATGTATATTTTAGATATATATGTGTGTGTATGTATGTATGTATACACACATCTGTATGCATATGTAGAGAGAACTTTACTGTTCAGTTTTTTTTTAAGATAGAGTTATTGATGGAAAAATGTGAAGTTTTAGGTTTAGAAAATATTCATTTTATAACTTGTGTCAAAAATAACGTAATCACAATTTACAGTTCTCCTATGTCATATAAAAATTAATTTTCTGTCAGTTGTTGGGCATTTTTTCTCTCAAGTCATGTTTATATGATTCATTCAAATATTCTCATTGTGCCAGCATAATATAGCAAAGAACATAAAAGTACAATAGATCAGAAGCAAGATATTTTTTCATCTGGATTTCAAAAAGAAACTGAAAAGTGTTTCTATTTAAAGAGTGGTGCTGTCTAGAAGAGTTCTTATGTGGTCTGCTGATATAATGTATGGTCAATATTCCAAATATTTTGGAAACTCAAAATAACAATAATTTGGGAATATCATTTTACTAGTTTTCTCATACCATTTGCATTCAATTTATCATCATCATCATCATCCATCTTAATCAGTTGATGTACTTAAATAACTTTCTTATATTCCTCCACAAAATGTCATACCAAACAGTCTCTTCATCTTGTGGTATTTGCCTCCAGTGTTATCAAGATGCCATTTGGACTCGTTAAGTATAAAATCCTCAATCTGTACCAATACATAGGATGCATTGAATCAATCGATTTAGTATTTTGTTTTTCCCTAGTTACATGTAAAAACAATTTTTAACATTTGGTTTTTTTTAAAACTATGAGTTCCAAATTCTCTCCCTTCCTCCCTCCCTACCCACTCCTCATTAAGAAGGCAAGCAATTTAATGTAAGTTATACATGAGTATTCGTGGAAAATATATTCATAACAGACATACTGTGAAATAAAACACAGACAAAAGAACTCAAGCAAAATAATGTTCAATCTGCACTCAGATACCATCAGTGCTTTCTCTGTAGATACGTAGCATTTTTCATCATAAGTCTTCAGAGCTGTCTTGGATTGTTGTATTGCTGAGAATATCTAAATCACTCACAGCTGATCATCTTACAATATTGCTATTACTTTGTACACAGCACACATTTCACTTTGCATCAGCCTATGCAAGTCTTTCCAGGTTTTTTCAGAAAGCATGCTGCTCATAATCATGTACCACAACTTGTTCAGCCATTCCCCAATTGATGGGTATCCCCTCAATTTCTAATTCTTTGCCCCCAGAAAAGAGCTGCTATAAATATTTTTTTACATATAGGTCATTTTCAGTTTTGATTTTTATCCCTTTTGGGATAGTACTATTTAGTAGTTGTAATGCTAGGTCAAAGGGTATGCAAGGTAAGTTTTATAGCATTTTGGGCCTATTTCCAAATTGCTCTACAGAGTGATTTAATCAGTTCACAACTCTACCAACAGTGCATTCATGTCTCATTTTACCCACATTCCCTCCAACATTTGTCATTTATCTTTTCTGACCTATTAATTGATCTAATTGGTGTGAGGTAGCATCTCAGAATTATTTTAATTTGTATTGCACCAATCAATACTGAATGAGAGTATTTTTTCATATGTCTGTGGAGAGCTTCATTTCATCTGAAAACTGATCATAACTTTTCATCATTTATTAATTGGGAAATGCCTCTATCTTTTTTTTTTCTTTTTATAAATTTGACCTAGTTTTCTAGATGTTTAAGAAATGAGGCCTTTATCAGGGAAACTTGCATCAAAATTTCTTTCATATTTACTATTGCTAGCTGTATTTCCCTCTATCCTATTCATCCTATTTGTTCTGTTCCCTCTTCCTTTCACCCTGTCCCTCCTCAAAACTGTTTTGATTCTGGCTATGCCATCCCCCAATCAGGCCTCCCTTCTATCATCACTGCCTGTTCTTATTACCTTCCTCTCCTATGTTCTTGTAGGGTAAAATAGATTTCTATGCCCAACTGAGTGTGTCTGTTATTCCCTTTTAGAGACAATTCTGAAGAGAATAAGGTTCATTCACACTCTCTTGCCTTCGCCTTCTTCCTCTCTAGTCTAAAAGTTTTTGTTGCCTCTTTTATGTGAGATAGATTACCTCATTCTACCTCTCTCTTTCTCTTTCTCCCAATATGTTCTTCTCTCAGTCCTTAAGTTTATTTTTTAGATGTCCATTCAAATTCAATTCACACCTGTACCCTCAGGCTGTATGTACTCCTTCTTACTATCCTTAAACTAAGAAAGGTTTTCTGAGGTATAAATATCATCTGCCCATGTAGGAATGTGAACAGTTTAACCTTATTAAGTCCCTTCTGATTTCCTTGGTTTTTTTGCTTGCCTATTTAGGCTTCTCTTGAATCTTGTATTTGAAAATCAAATTTTCTATTTCATCTCTGGTATTTTCATCAAGAATTCTTGAAAGTCCTCTATCTCATCAAATTTCTATTTGTGCTCTGAATATTATACTCAGCTTTGCTGGGTAAGTGATTCTTGATTGTAATCCTTGCTCCTTGGTCCTCTTTAATATCACATACCAAACTTTGTGATCCAGAAACTCCTAAACCTTGTGTTATCCTGACTGTGGCTCCATGATACTTGAATTGATATTTTCTGGCTGCTTATAATATTAACTCCTTGACCTGGCAACTGTAGTATTTGGCTATAATATTCTTGGCTGTTTTCATTTTGGGATTTCTTTCAGGAGGTAATTGGTGGATTCTTTCAATTTCTATTTGACCGTCTAGATCTAGAATATTGGGGCAGTTTTCCTTCATAATTTCTTGAAAGATGATGTCTAGGTTCTTTTTTGATCATGGATTTCAGGTAGTCCAATAATTTTTAAATTTTCTCTCTTGGATCATTTTTCCAGGTCTATTATTTTCTCTAATGAGGTATTTCACATTGCCTTCGATGTTTGTTTCATTCTTTTTGTTTTGTTTTGTATTTTCTTTATTTCTCGCAAAGTAATTAGCTTCAATTTCCTTCATTATACATTTTTAAGGAGTTATTTTCTTCGATGAGCTTTCAGACTTTTTCCCCGCATTGGGCCAATTCCACTTTTTAAGGCATTCTTTTCCTCATTCCCTTTTTGGACCTCTTTTACCATTTGGTTTAGTCTGTTTTTGCATGTATTTTTGTCTTCAATACTTTTGTTTCTTTTTTACCAAGCTGTTGACTCTTTTTTTTTTTCCTGATTTGCTTGCATCATTCTCATTTCTCTTCCCAATTTTTCCTCTATCTCTCTTACTTTATTTTGAAAATCTTTTCTGAGGTCTTCCATGGCCTGATACAAATTCATATTTTTCTTGGAGGCTCTCAGTGTATGAACTTTAAGTTTGTTGTATTTTTTCTGAGTGTGTGTTTTAATCTTCCTCGTTACCATTATAGCCTTCTATGCTCAGAATTTTTTTCTGTTGTTTGCTCATTTTCTCAGCCTGTTACTTGACTTTTAATTCTTTGTTTAATTAGGGTTCTGCTTCCAGGGTCGAGGCTGCATTGTCCCAAGCTTCAGGGGTTTTCTGCACCTGTTTTCAGAAATACTTCTAGGGAACTGTAAGTTTTCAGTTCTTCCAAGGTGGTATGATCTAAGGAGAGGTATTTACTAGTCTCCTGGCCTTTGCTCTGATATGAGTGACCACAAGTAATCTTTTCTGCCCTGGAACTGTTATAATGGTCCCCCCTCCACTGATTGTAAGCCCTCTTCTGCTAGTTCTTCACCTTGCCCTGGGACTGCCACCCAGGAGTGTGACATAGACCCAAGTGTTGGCAAAGTAAGAGTCCTTCTAGCAAAGGGACTCCTGTTATCTCTTTCTGTCCAGTTATTTAGCTCCCTTACTGTCTGTTGGCTGAGAGCTCTGGAAGCAGACTCTACAACTGCTGATTCAATCACTCCTAAGGCGTGCTCCTGGTTTTCTATGGTTGAAGGCATGCTGGTATGGCCTATACCAGACTACACTCCACTCTCACCCCAGTGTACCAGTTCCAAGGCAGAGAGGAGCACAAATGCCTATGGCTACAGGAGAACAGAAAACCTTGTCACCAATTCCCTTGGCCAAGTGCTTGCAAATGTAAAGGAGCAGGGACCCTTCCTGGGTAAAGACAGAATAAGAGAGCAGGAACCAGACCTCCCCCAAGATAACACCATAGTGATAGCACCAAAAACTTGCATACTCTTAAAAATAGCTCTGAAAACAGGACCATTAAGGTGAGATTGTGATTTTTACCTCCACTCTCCCAGAACACCAGAGATGAATTTTAACATAAAGTTCAAAGTAAAGAAATATACTGAAAAAGTAAACAAACACTACCAAAAAAGAATTTGACTTTAAAAGCTACTAC
>JAQQSZ010018822.1:0-10498 GCA_028646595.1 Phalanger gymnotis | reverse complement strand
AGGTAAATAGTTCAAAATCTAATAGTAAAGTTCAAAATCTAAGCTAGAATGAAATCCTAGATTTCTTAACTCCCAGTTCTAGAATTCATAGCATTACAACTTAGGCTTTTTGAATTCTTCTGAAACAACAGAATAAATATATTTTTAAAAATCTATATTTTTGCAGGCACTTCAAATAACTGGCAGATATTATCACTTCCAAATGAAACTATTCTCACAGCACATGTAGATATCTTTCCTCCTTCAATAGCAGAAAAAGCAAAATAACCCATTTTCAAGGCAGCTTCCTAGTTTTATATAAGTTTAAAGGGAAGAAAGCAAATAAAACTGGAATAGCAGGTTTCAATTCTAAAAGTTTTATTTGGTATTCTCAAAAGTGTAAGCTAGTAATCAGGTATGGGACAAAGCTAATGTTAAATATAAACACATGTTCCCTGTTTTACTATAATAATGAGGATAGCTCAAATGCTGTGGTGTACATCCTGTCAGCAAATACCAGGCTACCTTTACTATTCATCTTTTCACACATCAATGATCAAACTCTCTAAAAATTTATTATCACCCAAATTTATTCTACCTACAGATCTCTCAAATTTCTACGTTAAGTATACATATCGAAGATGAATAAAATAGAGGGTCTTAACTGTGGGAAGGAAAGAACTTTAGTTGTTAAGTTTCCTTGGGAATTTATATATTAAGACTCCTATTGAAGTTTTATCATCCATAATCACCACTCTGTTTTTTTTCTCATGACTACAAACTAGCATAAATCATTTTAAATGGGATCTTTTTTTAAAGGCTACATCACAGCAAACACACATTTAAAAAAAAGAATTAACAAAAGATCTGTGATGGTTTTCATTTTCAAAAAAACATCATTAGCTTTATATCACAGAAAGTGAGACTATCAAGAGCTAATTTGTAGCAATGAGGAATAAATTGGTTATGTTCACATGTAAGGAGGAATAACTATAAGCAACCAGGGTGATTATAAAGAACAAATCAACTAGAGAAAATATGACCCAAATGAGTCAGCACCACAAAGGGTAATAAAAAACTGTGCTTGAGTGTTGCATATTTCCTTTTTTTTTTCACTAGAGGTGCTTAATAAAATGCTTACTGATTGATTTTCACAACTGGGGATTAATAATAACAACAGTAATAAAAGTAAGAACAATAGCTCTAATTTATATAGTGCTTTAAGGTTTATAAAGTACTTTACATAGTTACATCACTTGATACATGTATCATTTGCTTTACACAGTTATATCACTCGATATTCACAAACACAACCCCATTAGGTAGGTGCTATTTTTACCCCCATTTTACAGAAGATAAAACAGAGATCTAGAAAGATGAAGTGATTTGGCTAGGGTTACACAGTCAGTAAGTGTCTGAGGCTGGATCTAAACTCAGGTCCTAGTTTGACTGTGAGCCATATAAATATATTGCAGTGGAATGCCGTAAAAAGCAACAACTGAGGCATCGAATCTATGTAAAATAAGAAACAGGAAAATAAATCCATTACTCTAAAGAAAACTGTCACATTTACATATTGCTTTTTTTCTTGAAAAGAATTTAAAACTTCCATTTTAAAATTATTAAAACTTCTAGGATGCATTAATACCTAATCACAGATTTACCAGTCTTGCTAAAGAAAAATCTGAATAATCCAATTTTTAACAATAAACAGTACAGTTAAGGTTAAGTCTTTTCTTTTCAAGAAAGAAAGCACTTAAAAAAACCAGCACTATATAAACATTCCTATCACGTCTATCATCTCATTTGAGCCTCCTAACAATCTCCAGAGGTAGGTAAAGAGAGGTATTTTTTTTCCCCTTAACTAGGGCAGTGACCTCTACACTTTCTGACTGTGCAGCTCATCAATAAAAAGATTTGGGGGCATGCATATAAATGATATACACATACCACTGCAATACATACATATACATATAATATGCATTCTAAAGCACGCAAAAATAGAAACCAATGATGAGATAAAGATGAAATCAATAAAACTCTAAACTGATAACTAAAACTATTTTTAATGAAGGCAAGGTGATTGAATATATTTCATTATTCTGGAAAACTTGGAATAACACTATGATAAAGCAGTTCAAAGGCCTGGTTATAAGTCTGGTGTATTTTAAGATTTGAATTTGATGTCCATCATAGAGTAGTTCCCAAAGATAAGATCCAAATGGGAAAATTGCATCATTAGCTGTGTTTAGAAATCATTATTTTATATGTTTAATATGAATGTATACATAGAGCCTATATCAGATTGCATGCCATCTTGCATGGGGAGGAGGGAGAGGAGGGAGGGAGGGAGAGAAAATTTAAAACTCAAAAGCTTGTAGAACTGAATGTTGAAAACTAAAAATAAATCAATTTTTTAAAAAAAAGAAATCATTATTTTAATTTTTCAATCCCATCCATCAATTATGCAAAGGTTTTTGGTGAAATGCGTCCAGTATATTTCCATCTTACTTAACACATCATTCATTCTTTTTACAAATTAATCAGAAGATGTTATACTTTATTAAGTATTAAGTATAATATTTGCTAAATTAGTAAATAGGTTAAAAAACCTACTGTAAGTCTATTTAGAAGATTCTGAAATATATTAGAAAATTCTGATCCTAAGTTTAAATAATGCAGATAAGAAAGTTTTTATAGATGACATAGTTATATCATTTTAGCAACAAAATCACAATCTAAACATTCATTTTCAAAATGCCCGTTCCATAGAAAAAGTTTCTTTTTTTGAAAAGTAGGTACTTTCTCACTTATTTAAAAAGTCACCATTTTACCTTTAAGGGACAGATAAATTTTTTTTTTTGGCTAATTTCTTGTCAGATCTCATTAGGTCATCATTCTTACTTCATAATATGGTTGATAAAGAGCTCATACAGCAGAAATATGAGCTTTGCCATTGGTCTGTCTACTTTTGCTTGAAATAGTATTATCTTCCATCTGCAGGTTGCTTTGCAGAAATCTTTTCAAGCCATGTGTCCATTTTGTGAAGGTTAGTTTAGTTAGTTCAAGGCCTGTCAATTTCATCTTCGCAACATCTCTCCTATATGCCTCCTTTTCTCCTCTAACACTGCCACCTCTCTAATACAGGCCTAAAGCTCACACCTGGATTACTGCAACAGCCTGCTGGTGGGTCTGCCTGCCTCTGGTCTCTCCCCATTCCAAATGATCCTCCATTTAGTCAACTAAGTGGTTTTCCTAAAGAGCATGTAGGACCACATCATCTTCTTACTCAAGAAACTCCAGTAGCTCCCTATCACCTTCAGGATTAAATACAAAATACTCTGTTTGGCATTTAAAGCCCTTTGTAACCTACTGATGGACATTAAGTGACTTTTCCATCCTAGGTCTTAGAGATACAAAGACAAAAATAAAACAATCCTTGCCCTTAAGGTACTTAGATTCTATCTGGAGCTGAGCTTTCAAGAAAGCTAGGGATTCTAAGGGGGCAGAAGTGAGAGAAGAGACAATTCCAGGAATTAGGGTCAGCCTAGTTTAAAGAACAGGAAGAAGACTGATTTTGATGGACCATACAATGTGTGAAGGGAGTAAGGTATAATGCATCTTAAAAAGTAGGCTGAAGCCAGATTTGGTAGGAGTTTGAAGTGCCAGAGTTTATATTTGCTCCCAGAGGCAACAGGGAGCCCTTGGAGCTTATTAAACAACGGAATGACATGATAAGGCCTGTCACACACATTATCTCAGTAGATTACCATGCCTCCTACTTAGAAAATTAAAGTTCCTTAATCTTTTTCAACAAGGTTATGTTGACACTCTCTTAAAAAAAAACAAACAACAAACTCATTGTTCTTTCCCTGTCTCCCCCACACCCCTAGTAAAGCTCCCCCATACAAGAAATAAGTGTAGTGAAGCAAAAACTTTTGCCTTGTTCTGCACCCCTGATCCATCACCTCTTTGCCGAGAGATCGGACAAATACTTTATAATTTGTCTTCTGAAGTTATGATTAGTCACTGTATTGACCAGAGATTTGAAATCTTCCAAGGTTTTTTCCTTCACATTACTGCACTCAGTGTAAACTGTCCTGGTTCTGCCTATGTCGCTCTGAATCAATTCATATAAATTTTCCTAAGTTTCTCTGAATTATTTATATTGGTTATTTTTATGATGAAATAGTATTGCATTAAATTTTATTTTACAATTTGTTCAGCCATTCCCCAAATGGATGGGCAACGACTTTCCATCTAGTTCTTTGCTGCCACAAAAACGTCCCTCGACACTGCTGTAGACCCTTTCCTATTCCTCTCTGTAGTATCTCACTTGGTGATCTCAGCAGGTCTTTGAGTTTGATCATGATCTCTGTTCAGATGATTCTCATATCTACATACTCAGCTCTAGGCTTTCTCCTTGAGCTTCCTTCTTGCGCCACCAATTGCTTTTCTGACATCTTAAACTCAGTATGTCCACTATGTCTAACTCAATATCTTTCTCCCCAAACCATCCCCTCTTCCCAAGTTTCCTATTACTGCTAGGGACACCACCATCCTCCCGTTAAACCAGGATAACAATTTCAGTGTCTTCCTTGATGCCTCACTTGCTTTAACCCAATATACTGTCAAATCTGTTTCTACCATCACAAAATATCTTGTATATGTTTATCCTTTCTACTCACATAGCCATAACCAAAATAGAGATTCCTTGCTTGGACCTGCCTGCCTTATAATTGGTCTCCCTGCTTTGAGTATCTTCCCACTCCACTAAGCAGTCAAAATGCATAGGTCTGATCACATCACTTCTCCCCCTTGCCACCCAAAAGACTCGAGCAGTTCCCTATTACTTCAAAATACAAAATCTCTGACTGGCATCTAAAAGCCTATTCTTGACTTTAAGAGCCTTAGACTTTACTTCCCTCTCTTTTCTCTGCCATTCAGCTACACAGGCCTCTGTGCTGCTCCTCACACAGGATGCTAGATGTTCAGACTCGATGCACTTATACTAGCTGTCTCCCATGCCTGGAATGCTCTCCCACCTCACTCCCACTTCTTAGTTCCCTAACTTTCTTCGAAACTCAGATCAAATCCCACCTACTACAACAAGCCTTACTCTCTATTTCCCCATACCCTAATGTCTTCCCCTTAGATTGCTTTCTGTTTACTCTATATATGTTGTGTATATTTAGCATTTACATAGAATATGAGCTCCTTGAGAACAGGGTCAGTTCTTTTCTTTTTCTTTTACTCTCACTGCTTAGCCCAGTACCTGACACATAAGTACATACAAAGGCTTCTGATTGAACAAAAGCATTATAAATATTTTTGTTCACATAGGATCTTTCCCTCTGTTTTGGACTATCTTGGAGTGTATGCCTCATTGCAGCACTAGTGGATCAAAGGGTACACAAGTTGGGAACTTAAAAAAAATCCAAATTGTCTTTAGAACAAATGTAATAAATTCACTGGTCTTCTTTATCTTTATAGTTCACTCACTGTCCTCCGTACTATGTTACACATAATAAGTGCTTAGTGAAATGTTTCTTGAATAAATGAAGATGGAGATTAAAGTCTATAGACACCTAGTTACCCAAAACATGCCTAAAAGTCAGAAGGCTATACATATAAAGCCAATTTTTTGGCATAGTATCAGTCACTGTCAATTTTGCTACTTAAATGAATTGGATAAAATAGCAACATATTGTGGTCCTGTGGTACTACCATACATTCTATAATTAAAAACAATTATTAGAGCCAATCCAGACTAAAAAAACTACATGAATTTATTTAATACATCCTATTGAAAATTTTTTAGCATCTCTGATCCATTTTTGCCTACTGTGGCTATAATTAAGAAGATGGAAAGAGAAAGAGGAAGGTACAAGTTCACAGGGTTTAAATAGGGCTTTCCCTTCAATGTAGAAGACTTCTTCACAACTACATGAGAGAGACTAGGAGAACTTAACGATAAAAGAGACCTGGTCCTTATATAACATCTTAAGTAGGGCTGGGCAGTCTGGATAACTAGAGATTTAGAAATATGAGGAACAGCTAGAGTAGTATGGGGAAGCAGTAGCCACTAGGTTTTTCTTTTATTGTGGAAGTAGCAAATTTTTTTTTTAAATGGCAACTTTTTAATGGTGGAAGGAAAAGAGAGGAAATACTAGAGCATGGAATTACATAAAGGGTGACATATGCTTTGGGACACTGTGGGGAAAATAATCAAATATATTTCCAAGTGTATGTTTTTCTGCTGTCACTGTTATTCCTGACACTGTTCTCTGATAAAACATTTCTACTTTCTACTTTTCACTGAATCCACTGTTATGTTTATACTCTCTATGGATATTTTACTAAAAGCTTGCATTTCATTATCTTGTCCTGAGGTTTCTTAGTTATACTCTTACCTTTTTTTCCCACTGTAAATAAACAAGGCATTCTGTAATTCATTCATACCTAGCAACTCATATTTTTCTTCGAGGGCAAAGGTAACACGCTTGAGAAGAATGAGACATATTAAGAGCGGTTCACACCAGTCAGTCAAAAGAAAGAGAAAATTAAGGCACATAGCTCCACCTAGAGCCCTTGACTTATACACACTTCCTCCTACCCCTGGGAAAAGCCAAAGCCAATGTGGCACTCTGAATACCCAATAAGAATCCTAATTATTTTACACTTAGAGAATATTTTATTTAACATATATGAGTAATGCCCCTACTGATATGAATTATAAATCCCAAATTATTTTTGTAAATGCTTTAATGGGGTCCAAAATAAATTGTTAACTGGTAGTTAACTCTTCGGTGATGAGACTCTCAAAACTAAGGTTAGTTAGTTAAGAAACAATAGACACAGAGTCCATAACTTGGCCCGTACTCAGAGAGGTGTAGGATCTCTGAGAACGTCTAATCTGTTGGCAGAGTTTTTAAAAAAACAAACTGTAAGTAAGGTGAATTTTAGTGTAAGTAAGGTAAATTTTAGTGTGTGTAAGGTAGATTTTTGTTACTATTTCTTAGAGTTTAGTTTCCCAGGCTCCATGGCCATAACAACCTCAGTTTCCCAGGCATTAGATATGAGTTCCCAGGCTCATGGTTCAAAACATTGCCACCATGCTTGCACAGCATTATATAAGGATGAATAATATAAACATATGTGCTGAAACTGTAAATATCCACTGCGACTGCACAGTGAGATATAGGGATGAAGTAATGTAAACTTGTAAGGCTATTGTTGGCAATATGCCTTCTTTGTCTGATGTCCTAGAAAACAGGTGGTCAGTGGTCAGTGAGCTAGGGAACCTTTATGGTTGAATGCACAAGCTGGGATGTTGTGTGTGTCTTGATCAGCCCCCATCAAGGCTTGGGAGGGGGGAATTTGTGTTTGCCTCAACCAGTCCCCGCTGAAGCTTGAGGGGATTTAGGGGAACCTTTAGGGTTGAATGCACAAGTTGTGCCCATCCTGACTGGCTCCACTGAGACCTAAGGGTAGTTGCCCCCTCTTCTTGCCAGCCCCTGTGAGAAGGGTGATTAGGCAATACTGCAGGAGTTTGTAGTGCTTCCATTATCGGCAATACTGTGTTAGAGAAGACTAGACCAGAATAAAGCTTATTATTAACCCTTTTGAAGCTGTCTTTCCTGTCTGATGAAATCAAGAATGAACCTGTTAGAGGCTGGAGTCTGAAGCCTCCAGTGCCTCCTGTGTATTATCTGTCTAACACAAACAAACAGCATTATTTCTATATTCAACAATAAGGAATCGGAATACTTTAGTGGAAGAGAATCTTAGTGAATAATGTTTCATAATTATTATCTAATAACTTGTCAAAAAGTATAAGATGCCATAACATCACTGAAGATGTCCAAAAAGCTTTGGACAATCCACAGGAAGGAAGGCTATGAAAGTTTCTGCATATACTCATTTTTTAATTGTTCTTGAAATTTTTATTTATTCTGCCACGTAGATGCATGGCAAAATTGCAATACATATTATTTTCTGACCAAAGCATTTGATTTGGTGGCTTATTATAAATATCCTACTACGAAGAACCACAGAACTCCAATGCTGAAATGATGAGGTTTCTCAACTCCAATTTTTCTTTATTTCCTGTTTCCTTCAATATCTCTCATTTTTTTAAAAAGCATTTTGAGGACTGAAAGACCTTTTACAAAACCACTTTAAACTTCTAAATGAATGTTTACATTCCAGTAAGATAATCTCAAAATGCATTAATAAAATCCAACCCAATCCAAAAAGCATTTATTAAACACCTACTACGTGCAAGGCCCTGGGGTTATGAAGACAAAACTAAAAACTGTCAATGAGCTGGTATTCACCGGAATGATATAAGTAAACACATGATAATTTGAAGAGGAGAGAGATTAAAAGAGCACACAAATAACTCTGGGGATAAGGAAACACCTCCAACTGGAGATGGCACAAAGGCTGAACTAAGAGGGAAATTGTGGATTCATATTTTTTCCCTTTTAAATAGTATTTTTTTCCAATTGCATGTAAAGACAATTTTTAACATTTTTTTTAAAATAAAATTTTGAATTCCAAATTTTCTACCTTCCCTGCTCCCTCCCTAAGATAGCAAACAATTTTATATAGGTTATATATCATGTGTAATCATGTAAAATATATTTCTGTATTAATCATGTTGTCAAAGAAGAAACAGAACTAAAGGAAAAAACTTAAAAAATTAAAAAATGAAGAAAGTTAAAATGGAAACTAGGGATTCTAAGAGGACAGAAGGCTTTCCAGGTTTGTGGATACAACTTATATAAAATTATGGGGGTAAGAAGTGGAGTGAGTTCATAGATTTAAAACTGTAAGGGACCCAAGAAAACCTTCTAGTATAATCCCTCATTTTAAACATGAGGACACTGAGGCCCAGAAAGATTAACAGATTTGCTCTAAGTCTTACAGGTAAGTAGCAGAGACTGGATTTGAACCCAGTTTCTCTCATTCCAAATCCAGGCGTCTCATTCTCCAACTGACACACAAAGAATATGAACAGGTAGTTTTTAAAGGAAGAAATTCAAGCTATCCATAGCCATAAGAAAAAAATGCTCTAAATCACTAGCAATCAAGACAAATGCAAATGGAAGCGTATGAGGTTATACACCATACCCATCAGACTGGGGGAGATAGGAAAACAGGAACATTAATGCAATATCGGTGGAGCTAACGAACTAGTCCAAATATTCTGAAAATCAATTTGGAACAATGCTCAAAAAAGTCACTAAATTGTACATTCCCTTTGATGTGCCAATACTAGGCTTATACGCCAAAGAGTCTGAAAAAAGAGGAAAAAGATCTGTATGTGCCAAAAAAAAAATATTTAAAGCACCTCTTTTATAAAGGCAAAGAAATGGAAACTAAGGATATGCCTATCAATTGGAGAATGGCTGAGCAAATTACGGGTTATGAATGTAAGTATGAATTCAGTATCACTGAATTTTAAGAAATAATAAAAGGTGGTGTTCCAGAGAAACCTGGGAAGACTTTTATAATATGATGCAGAGTAAAGCTGACAAAACAACTGTGAAGCATGTAAGAACTCTAATCAATGCAATGGCCAACCACAACTCCAGAGATGAAACATGTTTCTGACCTGCTGACAAAGAGGTGATGGACTCAAGATGAAGAAGGAAAACATTTTTGATATGGACAATGGAATTATTCCGCATGACAATGCATGTTTGTGACAAAGAGATTTTTCTTTCTTCTCCCCTCTCCTAATTTTTTTGGGGGGTGGAAGGTTGAGAAAATAAATGCTTGCTAATTGAAAATAAGTAAAACAAATGTGTGGCTTTTTTAAAAAAAATTCAGGGCTCTTATATGCACACTGCATACCATATTTAGATGCTTTCCTTTCTGTTTATCTGTTAGATTTATCTAGTTCATTCCTGAGTACAGTTAAGTTCCATGCTTCTCCTACTGTGCTCCATAGTGAAGGTATCCTGTAGATTACTGGAAGCTCCCCAATAAGATATCAGCTCCTTGAGAAGAGTCTTTTGTCATTGTCTCAATACAATTTAGTTATGTGGGTGAGAGATTCTGCAACTTTCTCCTTGACCTGGGAGCTCTGGAATTTGGCGACTATATTCCTGGGAGATTTCTTTTTGGGATCTATTTGAGGAGGCAATCTGTGGATTCTTTCAATTTCTATTTTGCCCTTTGGCTCTAGAATATCAGGGCAGTTCTCCTTGATAATTTCTTGAAAGATGGTATCTAGGCTCTTTTTTTGATCATGGCTTTCAGGTAGTCCAATAATTTTCAAATTCTCTCTGCTGGATCTATTTTCCAGGTCAGTGTTTTTTCCAATGAGATATTTCACATTGTCTTCCATTTTTTCATTCCTTTGGTTCTGTTTGATAATATCTTGATCTCTCAGCAAGTCACTAGCTTCCGCTTGCTCCAATCTAATTTTTAAGGTAGTATTTTCTTCAGTGGTCTTTTGGATCTCCTTTTCCATTTGGCTAATTCTGCCTTTCAAGGCATTCTTCTC
>JAQQSZ010018821.1:0-10498 GCA_028646595.1 Phalanger gymnotis | reverse complement strand
GCCCAGAGCAACAAATTAGCAAACCAACCTCCCCATTCCAGTATTGTGAACACAAGCCTCCAGGCCCAGTAGGCCCGCCTCACAAGAGTAGCCAGGAGGCCACAGAAAAATAAGATGGCATAAATCATATTCACGGCTCGAACTCCTGGGTCCACACAGGGGTCGGCTCTGCTTCGGATTTCTTCCAGCTGTAGTTTTCTTGCCTGTCCTTGTAGCCAAGCCTCTGGCGTTCTTAAGTCCCGCCTCAACGACTAGAGACCAGAGTCCAGAGACACTTTGGTACCCGAATTGGCCCCTTTTAAGTCCTTAATCTACGCCCACACAGGTTTCACACCTGATAGGGCTTTGGGCCTGGGGCTTAGCGTTTAACAGGTGAAAGTACTTTCACTGTAAACAAAAGCTAAACTCCTCAAGGGCACCCGTTAAACTAAGCCCATTTTGCCTTACTGGCACAACCTTACACTTTGCTTTGTACAAAACCATCATATACCCACAACCTGGAATACTGTATTCAATTCTGACTCATAGACCTATATAGTAGAACAAACTTGGAGCTGGTACAGAGAAAGCCAAATGTAGCTGTGTAGTGGAAAGAGGGCTGGACAGGCAATCAATAGACCTGGGTTCCACTGATCCTTTACTGTGTGATTTGGGGTAATCTGATTCACCTTTATGAGTGTCAGTTTCCTCGTCTGTCATTGACAGGCTTCTTACCGCACAAGGTTGTTAAGAAACACACACCTTATTAGCCTTGAAGCACTATAAGTTATAAAAGGATTGGGTTGGAAGAGCTTCTCTGTGTGCAGACTAAAAGGTTTAGTGTTTGTCATTGGAGAGTCAGCATGGAGCAGTGGAAAAAGCAAGGTTGATTTCGAACCCAGATCTTGGATTCAAGTCTTACCTCTGATACTAGTTGGGTGACATAAGATAAGCCACTTAGCTTCTGAGTCTGTATACCCATGTGTAAAATAGGCATAATCGTTGTTCTATTTATCTAAAAGTTGTGAGGATCACAAGATAATATACATGAATTCTCTGAAAATATTAAAAGTGAGCCGTTACTCATTCTGGAAAATTATGCCAGAACTGTAGGGTTACCCCCATGAAGCTTGGAAGAAGCAAATTTGCAACAAAAAGAAAAGCATAAAACCTTTTACTCTTTCTGGTGATACAAAATGATGATAGTATAGCTTCAAAAGAAATTTAGTTCATATTCATAGATTACAGACCCTTAAAGGCTAGTTGGAGAGCAACTCTAACAATTTTGAGCCAGGAAAGGCAACAATTTTTTTGCATATTACATTTCTTTTTGTTACAGTGAAAGATATTATTAGTCAGTGGGCCTGTGCCTCCTTGCAGTGGCGGGGAGGAGTGGACCACAAGGTGGGGAGAGTGAGCTAAATGCACTGGGGTTGGGGAGAGGCACTGGATTAGAGGAGAGGACTCTGGGGACCAGCCATTCCCAAAGGAGGAGATGGCAAGGAGAAAGATTGTACTGGAGGGGAGGCAGGGACCACATTCATAGCACTCTCAGCTCCCACAAAGTCTTATTTTCCAGGTTTTGAGGGAAATTACAAATCCTTCCCTCCTCTTCCCAAGAAAAGGGTCCACCTGAGGGTGGAATGAGAATACCTTGGGCATTCACCTGACTGCCCATGGTATGAGTCACAAGTGGCCTGGATGTAAGCACTCTGGGAGGCAAGTTAATGGTCCACTTATCCCTTAAGGGGTGCCCTTATCCCTTAAGTGGGGGATCTGCGGAAGGATCTTTCCCAACTCTCCAGGAGGGCAAGATGGTGACGGCTGTTCCCATCTTTGGCTTTGGGTGGATTGTAGTGTAGGCCTAGTTGTTTGCTGAGGGCAATAGCATAAGTTTTGATTTCTACCGAGAGGGCCTTCTGACATTTCAGGAGAAGAGGGATGTGTGTAGGAAGACCCAGGGACTGAGACAGCCAGAGGAAAAAGATCTTTTTTCCTCTTGTTTGAATTAATTATGAACTAGGAAGAGAATCTTCCGACCATTTCTCAAAGTTAAATGCTAAGCCCCTGGAGTCAGTGTGCTTCTGTGGCCCAATTGAGAGGCTAGGCATCATCAGGAAGGCCGCCAAAATCAGTTAGAGAATGTCATATAGTTCATTTAAAGCTGAAACACCATTATACTCAAATGCCTTCTTTTACAAGAGAGGAAACTTGAGCCCAGAAAAGTTGTAATTTGTCCACTGTAACCACAGCTGCTGTTGTGGGGGTGAAAGACCAACAACAAGAGTATACAGGAAGGGCTACTAGCACAGGTTCTTTGATCTGCTTTTCTAAGGAAAGCAACTTTAAGGGGTTCACAATCTCAGTTTCATTAAACATACATACACTTGAGTGAACTTACTATTGTCAAATAATGGCGCACGAGCGTCTCGTTCCATTACGGCCCCAAACCAGAAGCACCACACTCTACTGATTCAGGTTTGGACCTTAATATACGTTTCTTACCTTTTTCCCTATTCTTACTTTCCTTTTGATTAAAATGTAACTTTCCATGGCCACGGTCTTGTCGTGAGCTGTTTTTCTCCAGGTCTCATTGGTGCTAATTTACCATTTTGCCTATTACCCATGCTTCGTGCATTTTTGCCATGTGTTTGATTTACGGATTTTTTCTAGGATTCTGCCTCCTGAGAATCTCTACTGGTATTCTTTCTCCTAAGGAGGAAGAACGTAACTACACAGACTCTCCAGTTCAGGTAGCCTGATCCACAAGCTTTCCTCTTTACCTATGCCGTGTTTATTCCTGCTTCTGCTAGAAGTAAAGGAAGAAATAGAAAGCGAGTGAAAGAGAAAAGAGAAGAAGAGAGAGTGCAAGAGCAAGAACAGGAAGAGAGGGCATGATAGGGAGAAATTGGACAAGGAGACACTAGAGAGAAGGAGAGAGTGCCTAATTGGTGTGAATTGTGGGCCCGCAATCTAAGCTAGATTGTGAGCCTCCTGAAGGCAGAGCCCATGTTATTTCTGAAATCCTTCAGAGATTTCATCAATGCCAGGTCACCAATTAGTGTTTGATATACACCCATTTTCCTCCTTATTCCAAAATTGTTGGAATCCTCCAACTGACTGCTTTCTCTCCACTCTTTCAGGGACTAAGGAATAGAACCTTAGAATGTAAAAACTAGAAAGAACCTGAAGCATCATTCACTCCATTTCACTTCACAGAGAAGGCAATAGAGGTGCAGAGCAGAAGTACTTTTCCCAGAGATCTCCCAGGATTCTCTGTTGTCAAATATAACACATAATGCTTAAGTGATTGAAAGAAACCGCACTTTTTAATGAAATTCATGAATATTTACAAAAATATTAAAATTTCCCAGATTAACAGAACAGGCAGTAGATTCCCTAAATAACTTTATCCTAGAAAAAAAGTTGGAACAAACTATAAATGAACTCCCTAGGGGGAAAAACCCTCCCTAGATGGATTTGCAAATGAATTTTACCAAATATTAAAAAAATAATTTCAATACTACATAAGCTGTTGGAAAAGAAGAGAAAGAAGTTCTTCCAAACTCTTTATATGACAGAAATATTATCTCGATGCCTAAATAGAGGGAGTCAAAAGAAAGAAAGAAAATCATAGACCAGTTGCCCTAAAGAGAATTGATGTGAAAATTTTATTAGCAGAAAGATTATAGCAGCATATCATAAAAACAACACCCTATGACCTGGCTGGATTTATATCAGCAATGGTTCAGTATTAACAGGATTATAAACACGATTAATTATATTAATAATAAAACAACAAAATTATGTTTATTTCAGTAGTTGCAGAAAAAGCATTTGACAAAGTATAACAACAAACAAAAAACAAAACTAGAAACAATAGGAATAAATGGAGCTTTCCTTACAATGATAAGTAGTTATCTATCTAAAACCAAGAACAAGCATGATCTGTAATGAAGATAAGCTAAAAGTCTTTCCAAGAAGGTCAGGGTAAAGCAAGAATGTCCATTACCACTATATTATTTGATATTTTACTAAAAATGCTACAAGACAAGAATGAGAAGTTAAAAGAGTAGGCATAGACAAAGAGGAAACAAAAGTATCACTTTTTTTTAAAAGAATACTATATGAACATAGAGTACAATAATACAGGTTACAGAGTGAAGTGAGACAAAGGAGAAAGTAAACATTGTAGCATTATATTATATATCTCAGAAGGCAGGGAACATTAGTAACTTGGAATATTTGGGAAAGCTTTTCTGAACAGTGAGCATCCAAGCTGAACCTTGAAGTTTCAGCTATAAGGCAGAATTGAGGAGGAAGTATATTTTAGGCAGGGGAGTTGTCTTTTGCAAAAAAAAAAGGATCAGTTTTTGCAGATGATAATTACTTAGAGAATCCTAGACAGTCAACTAAAAAAGTGAAGCAAGCTCAGTTGTAGGATATAAAATAAGCCCACAGAAATCATAAGCATTTCTGTATATTACATACAAAACCTAACAGGAAGAGATAGAAAGAGTAATTCTACTTAAAATAGCTACAGACAGTATAAAATACTTGGGAGTCAACCTGCCAAGACACACATAGTAACTATATGAATGTAGTTGCAAAACATTCTTCACACAAAGACAGATCTAAATAATTAGAGAAATATTAATTGCTTGCGGGTAAGTCAAGCCAATATAGTAAAATTCATAGCACTGTCTAAATCAACTTACTTATTCAGTGCTAATACAATCGGTCTACCAAAGGATTACTTTCTAGAGACAAAAAAACTAATAACAAAATTGATCTGGAAGAACAGAAGCTCGAGAATATTAAAAGAATCCCTGAAAAAAGAATGGGAAGGAAGGTGACCTAACAGTACCAGATCTCAAACTAACCCTAAGTAACCCAAAGCTATAATCATCATAACCATTAGGTACTACATAAAAAATAGAGAGGTTGATCAATGCAATTCCATATACAGAAGCAAATGAGCACAATAACCTGATGTTTGATGAACCCAAAGAACCCAGCTATCTGGACAAGAACTCTATTTGACAAAAACTGTTGGAAAAGCCAAAAAGCAGTCTGGCAGAAACTAGGCACAGACCAGCAGTTCACAATATATACCAAGATAAGCTCAAAAAGGCTTCATGATTTAGACATAAAGCAGGAAATCTTAAGCAAATTAGTGGGGCGTGGAAGAAATTACCTGTCGGATCTGTGGATAGTGGAAGAGTTTGTGGGAGGGGACTCTGGGAAGATGGCGGAGTGGGTCAGAAATTCCAAGCTCTCCAGACTTCCTCCACAAACAAGACAAAAAACATCTCAGGGTGAATGTAGAGTAGCAAAAATAAACAAGAGTTGGGGCAGAGCGGTGGTCCTCCTGGAACAACGAGAAGATCCAAGAAAAGGCCCCAGGATGGAGGTTCAGCCTGAGTGAAGTGCACACATCTCCAGGCTATCTCCGCTGAAACAACAAGCCCTGGGCACAGCTGGGTTGGGAGGTAGCCTCAGCTTCACCCGCACCCACAGGAATTCTCACCTCACAGACTGTGTGTAGGGGAGTGTCAGACATCTGAGCAGGGAAGACCCTCTGCTTCCAAGTGATGCCAAGGCCCAGCTGTGCTGCCAAGATGTGGGTCCTGGGCTGCCTCGAAAGACAAGAAGGAACCAGTACACACTCAGTAGTGAGTGCAGAAGTAGGTGGGTGGTTTGCTCCTGGCTGTGGGCACTGAGTTCTTGGTTTCAGTTCAAGGCCAGAGGGGAGAACTGAAGGTTACAGCCACCAGAGGGTCCTCAGGGAGCATGAGCATTTCCAGCATAGTGTGTCCGAGCTGTGGCTTGGAGGGGGAAAGGAGTGCTGAGGTTGGGTCCTGGACAAAGCTCAAAAAATACAGTAAGATGGACCTGAGGCCAGAGGCACCACCACCCACATCCCAGGGCTAGAGGTGATAATAACAACCTGCTAAAAATTTAAACAAAACACAATTAAGAATGAGCAGGCAAAGAAAAAAGAAACTAACCACAGATGATTACTATGGGAATAGAGAATAAAAGTTCCTTTTCAGAGGAGGATACTGAAGCAAAAAAAAAAAAAAAGCCTCTCCTGCCCCAAAGAGTAAAATCAAACCTGCCCAAGAAGAGAAGAACTTAAAAAGGACTTTAAAAGCCCTAAGCACAGCTGGGTTAAGAGGCAGCTTAGGAGGACTTTAAAAACCTTACTTGATTTAAAGATTGAGGAAAAATTAGAAAAAAAAATAAGAAGTATCCAAGAAAAACCAAGAAAATTATGAAAATAAAGTCAACCAACTGGAAAAGGAGATCCAGAATCTTAGGGAAGAAAATAACTCTTTGAAAAATGGAATTGGGCAAGGGGAAATGAATGACATTATAAGAGACCAAGAAGTAATAAAATAAAAAGGTTGAAAAAATAGAAGAGAATGTGACACGTCCCATAAGTAAAATAACTGAACTGGAAAACAGATCAAGAAGAGAAAATGTAAGAATAATCAGACTACCTGAAAGCTATGATTAAAAAAAGAAAGAAAGAATTAAAGAAAATTGCCCTGAAGTTTTAGAACAAGAGGGGAAAGTGGAAAGAGGAAAAAAAAGAATCCACCAATCACCCCCTGAAAGAGATTCCAGGGTGAAAACCTACAGGAGTATTATAGACAAATTCTAAAACCCTCATGTGAAGGACAAAATATTATGAGCAACAAGAAAAAAACAATTCAAATGCTATGGTGCCACAATTAGAATTACACAAGACCTAGCAGCTGCTACGCTAAAAGACCACAGGTCTTGGAACACTATATATCAAAGAACAAAAGAACTGGAGTTACAGCCAAAAATAACTTGCCTAGCAAAGTTAAATATAATCCTGAATGAAAAAAAAATGGACATTCAAAAATAAATTGACAGACTTTCTGGATCTTGTTGGAAACAGGCCAGAACTTAATAGAAAACTTGATATAGAAGATCCAGGAGAAACATAAGGTAAACATTTACAAGGGATTCTATAAGGACAAACTGTTTACTTTTTATACTTGGAAATGTAAACCATATGCCTAAGATGGTCATTAGTAATTGGGTAGTTCAGAAGAAAGATTGGGGAAGAGGTTAGTATGTGGTATGACGACAGTATGGTGATTCTAAAAAGGTAAATTGTGTGGAAAAAGGTAAAAAGAGCGATTATCTCATACAAATGAGGCAAGAGAGGAAGAACTAATGCAGAGGAATCAGGTAAGGGTGGAGGGCTGGTAATGCTCCCACATTCACTAGCTGGCTGACCTTCCCTGGGCTTCTGAGGTCCCTTCCACTTCTGGGTCTATGATTGTATTCTGGGTTGGTGGGGAGGCAGTGGGGTGGAGGAAGTGTGAATAAGGGAGCTGGGTGGAAGGATGCCTGGGTTCCCTCACCTGGATGGCCATGGGTAGCAGCTTCCCATCAGGCTCCATCTTTAACATAACTAGGGGGGCAGCCAGATGTTGCCTCTCTCCTTGGATGACATTGGCCTGGATTCCAGCCAGCGGGGAAAAGTCAGCTTCAAACAGGCAACCCTCCTGGGGGATATATTAGTCAGAGGTCTAGGTTCAAAGCTTAATGTGGAACAGCAATTTTAGTACCAGGGACAGTCAAAGGATCAGTATAAAAGACTAAAAGAGAAGTCCAGATTCTTAACTAGACCCAGACCCACAGAATATGAAACCTGGAAGGCACCTTGGAGGTCATCTAGTTCAACCTCTCATTTTACAGTGGAGGAAACTGAGGCCCAGAGAAGAGAAATGACTTGTCCAGGGTCACACAGCTACCGAAGCAAAGTAGGGGTTACCAACCAAGTCTTCTGACTCCAGAGCCCTTTTCATTGGCGTTATATTTAGACAGATTAAAGCCCCTTTGTTTGGATGATCGTGCTCCTCTCTCTTCTGACCTCCCATACCCCATCTAAAGTCCCAAGCTATTTGGTTTCTCTCTTTGGCGCAGTCTTGTCCCTCCCCCAACAAACCTTCCACCATTTCGCTTCCTCTTTTCTCACCTCTTTCCCAAAATTTCTTTTCCCTCCTCTCAACCTTTCTCTCAACCCTTCCAAACTGCCAGGACTTCCCCTCCCAACTCCTCCAGGAAACTCCTGAAATCATTTCCTCTCTTGACTCCCTTCCCTTCCCTCTTTCTGGGTACTGAGATCCAGTACTAAGATCTGTATGAAGAGTCTTTATTTGTTAATCTGCCCTGTCTCCATCCGTTCCCTCTTTTTCAGTCTGGTTTTTCTAATACACCAAGTTCTCTAGAAAAAAAGGACAATAGATTTCTTTTGCTCTTCTGCCCCTTCTCTTGTATCTTATGTATCTTCGAGATTTCCCCCAAAATGAGGTTCTACGTGAAGGAGGGGTTACTATTGTTGACTCTTCCGGTTGTACTTTTTTAATGGATCATTGCTTTTCCAGGATTTCTTTACAGTTTCTCCATTCTTAAAATCGAGTTATCTTTATGTAATTCTACCCTATTCCTTTCTCTAAACCTCAAGCAATGTGTTACATGTGTTTAGAAACTAACCTAATTTGATCCTTTGAAGCCTTTTTTTTAGGGGGAAGGCAGGGCAAATGGGGTTAAGTGACTTTCCCAAGGTCACACAGCTAGTAAGTGTGTCAAGTGTCTGAGGTCACATTTGAACTCAGGTCCTCCTGACTCCAAGGCTGGTACTATACTCACTGGGCCACCTAGCTGCTCCTTGAAGCCTTTTTAATTTTGTATCATGAGAGAGATGACAAGGAAGAAGAAAGGACTGGAGAAGAGAGGAGAACAAGAGGAAAGGGCTACCTGGAGTTTTCTTTCCAGCTGGGCCTGAAGGCCCTCTGTCCCTGGGGGGATCGTAAGTCGAATGGGGAGTGAGGTGGACCTTCTCAACAGTGTGGGGTTGACACCATTGAGGAACTGGTAGCCAAAAAAATCATCATCCTTCCAGGATTGGTGCACCCTCTCTGGAAGCAGAAGACAGAGTTTATAGCAACCCAGGGGCCTCTATGCTCAGACTCTCCTTAGGGTCCCAATGGCATTTGAGCCCCCCACCCTCAGATGCCCAGGACACCCTCACCTTTAGGGACATTTCTGGATAAGATAGTCAGTGGAAAGACAGCAGCGATAGAGTATTCAGGGGAAGTTGGATGTTGTTGATATGGGAAGGGGGAAACGCAGAATGTCAGGGATGGGTCATTAGAGAGGATGGGGCTGGATTGGAAGGTTATGGACTGTTACTCACTGGCCAGGGCACTCTTGTTGCCCCAGAAGATTTGGTCAAAATCTTCCAAGCTATTCCAGGAGCTCAGAAGGGTGTACAGACGTTTAAGGGCAATATCAATTATTCTAGGGTAAGGATTAAAGGTAGGAAGTGGGGAATTAGATGTTTGAATTCCGCCCCGCCCCCAACCCTCATATCTGCCATTGTGCCTGGGAACTCCCATCCTAAACCCCCGTTTTTACCTCTGGTCTCATTCCTACCCTGCAGCCCGTGTCCCCTCAAAGTCAATCTTCTTCTCCTCATGGAATCTCACATCCAGGGGCAGGTCTTTCTCTGATGCTGCATCCACTGACAAGGGTAACCCTTCCTTCCAGGTGGCCCAGCTAGAGGTCCATGGAATCAGAAGTTAGTAGGTCAGGGGTGTGTTAAAAATCAAGGGTCAGTGGAGGTTAGAGGCCACTAAAGAGTCAAGGGTCACAGTGTAAATAAGGTAGGGCCCAGGAGTCAGAGCTTAAGTTACTGAGGGGTCAGAGGTCAGGGGCATCACCGATAGAGTGTCCTTCTCTCCTCCAGCTCTTCTTGTCCATGTTTCTGAAACAGGCCCTGGCCTTCATTTCTCATCATCCAAGCTGGGGAGGCATGGGAACAAGGTCTCACTTACCTGCTCCATCTCCATGTGTGGGCTTCCAAGCTGCTCCCTATCCCCTGACCCCAGCTCACTAATTTCCTTAGTCTTATCCCCATTTTCTGTTCCTCTTTGCTTCTGTGCCAAGCCCATCCCCCTTCCCTTTTCTTACCTGCTGCCCAGTCTTAGGGCAGGCTTCCCCACCCCAAGCCTCCTATCCCCATCTTACCCCTCCCTAGTTCTGGATGTCATATTTTCTGTCCCTCCCCAAGCCTCACTCTCCCCCACCTCCCATACCAAAATCACATTCTTCACATTTTCTGCTCTGAGGCCTTCAGCCTGTCTCTGTTACCAGCTCCCTAGAATCACACACTGCACGTTCTCTTCTTCGTGTCCCCAGGTAAAGCCACTGTTTTATGTCATAGAACTGTCATATAACTTTTCTTCCAGCTCCTTCTACTTCTGACCTCCTGCCCCTTCACTGTCCTCTGCCTTCCTTCTGGTCCCTTCCTCAGCAACTCTCTTCTATTCTTTAACTCCAACCACACCCCACCTTTGTCAAGTCATGTTCTGTGAATGAGCCTCGGTTTCTTTTTCTTTACATAATGTGGATGACCCCTAAGCTCCCTACCAGCCCTAAGTCCTTTTCTCTCTCCTTGCCCCAGAATCTA
>JAQQSZ010018820.1:0-10498 GCA_028646595.1 Phalanger gymnotis | reverse complement strand
TTCTCATGAGTCATGAGAAAATGTATAAATTAATTCAATGCCTAGTTATACCTGGAAGTTATATGGGACGCCATGCCTTCTTGGGGGGGGGGGGAGGGAGGGAAGAAAATCTGGAACCCAAAATTATGTAGAACTGTATGTTGCAATCTAAAAATTAAAAAAAATGGAAAAAAAAAAGATGTTGGAATGGGGAGGCTGGTTCACGGATGAGCTGGGGTGGGGCCTAAATAAATTTTTTGTTGTTTTCTACTTAGAGAATCTCTCATACCTTGTGATTTCGAACCATTCAAACATATACATGATTATATTTGAGATTATAAATTCAGCCTTCCTACTACAGTGGCCAATCTACTTCTTACCTGGCTAAGTAAGGAGACCCATTTAAAAATAAAAAAAGCTTCAACCACATTCATGCTCCTAAATAAAGTGTATGACGATATTGTTTATTTTAATGCATGCAATAAAAATGTGTAGGTAGCCACTCAAGTGAAATATGTAGGTAATGAATAGCTGGTATGCATGAGTATGAGGGTGAAAAAGTTTTCAAAAATTGGGACATCATTGTAGTGAGTGGATGTGGGAGGGGGCAAAAGGAGCAGGAAAATTAAGTCCAAGAGAGTGGGCAGGAGATGCAATAAAGCAGAAATTATATTGGGTGAGATGAAGTATAATGGTGAAGTATAATGTGTATCCCAATTGAAATTCAATGTACCCCCTTCCAACTGTAGCTTTTCAAATTACTAAACTCACAGGCAACAGCTCTAACTGGCAATAATATCTAATTCACAAATTCGTTATGAAAAAGTTTTTTACAAATTTTCAAATGCCTAATACATATGAGGTATTATTAAAGCTGGACTACATCTCAGGGTATTGAAAGAACAAGAAGGTGTTATTTCTAAGTCACTTTTTTAGTAATGATCATTGAAAACTGCAAAAAACTAGGGAAAGATAAATGCCCTGAGGACTCCTTTCCCCCAAAATGAAGGGGAGTGATAAGGTGATACCTTAAAACTATAAGGGCTTAGAAAAGCTACATGTCAAACTAGATAGGATGTTAGAGGCTATCAAGTCCAACAATCTTATTTAATAGATGAAGAAATTGAAGCCCAGAGATATTTGCTCACTGCCCCAAGGTTACACAGGCAATACTCTGCAGAGACAAGATTAGAATTCATGTCTTTTAATTCCAGAGTTTGAATCTGATTGCTGGAAAAATTCTTGAATGTATAAATTAGGGTTTGTGAACATTTAGTAAGGAAAGTGGTAATTATTAAAGGTAGCATCACAGAAGCTCATAATTGAAAGTGATCTCAGACTAGTTCAGCCTAAATTGAAATGAGAATCAAAGGATCCTGATCCTGGAATCAAAGGATCTTCCAAAGAAGAATGAATTTAATAGAACCAAAAGCAAAGTCTTAGAGCTGGATTTAAAAAAAAATCTGCTTTTTATATGAACAATATACTAGTAACATGGCTAGAACACATTTTTTCCTTGGGAGAACTAGAGATTTTATTTAATTTTAAGCTCAGTAGGTATCAGCAATGAAATATAGTACACACACGTGCCCCTTTACAGGGCCGGAAACAGCTAACATTACCATAATATGTATTGATAGAATTATCGTGTCCTGAGAAGTATAGTGGGAAGGCCGAATTTATGATCTCAAAAAGGATCATATAAATATCTGAATGGTCCGAAATCGTTGGGTATACAGAATTCTCCAAGCAGAAGGCATCAAAAAATTTATTCAGGGCCCAGAGCAACAAATTAGCGAACCAACCTCCCCATTCCAGTATTGTGAAAACAAGCCTCCAGGCCCAGTAGGCCCGCCTCTCAAGGGTAGCCAGGAGGCCACAGGAAAATAAGATGGCATAAATCATATTCACCGCTCGAACTCCTGGGTCCACACAGGAGTTGGCTCTGCTTCGGATTTTTTCTAGCTATAGTTTTCTGGCCTATCCTCGCAGCCAAGCCTCTGGCGTTCTTAAGTCCCGCCTCAACAACTAGAGACCAGAGTCCAGAGACTAATTGGTTCCCAAATTGGCCCCTTTTAAGTCTTTAATCTATGCCCACAGGGGTTTCACACCTGAAAGGGCTTTGGGCCTGGGGCTTAGCGGTTAACAGGTGAAAGTACTTTCACCATAAACAAAAGCCAAACTCCTCAAGGGCACCCGTTAAACTAAGCCCATTTTGCCTTACTGGCACAAGAAGGAGGATGATGATCCAGCTAATCTTTGCTCTAGTTAGAATATGTCTGTAATAATGTGTTCCATTCTGGATATCATGTTTAGTAAGGCCATTATCCTTACATGTAGAGTGTATTCGAAGAAGGATGATTGGAAGTGTCTTCAACCCTCAGCTTTTGTCATCAAGTGAGAAAAGGCGAAGCCTAAGAAGACAAAATGGAGAGGCTGAATGGGAAGAGTACTAGGGAAGAACCAAATGCTTTTCTGAAGAATAAGAAACAAAATTCTTCATGTCAAAAGGTGACAATCATAGAAATTCTGAATTCAGGTAGAACTCAGCAACTATTTTTGAATTCGTAACTGCAAAAAGAATTCTCCTAAGACCCCTTCTGAAACTTGATCATCCAATCTTTATCTTGAAGATCTTTATTCATTGACAACAAACTACCTCTAGGTATATCCCAGCTCTGTAGGATGTTGTTTTTTTTTTTCTTTTTATCAAGTCTAAATTGATGTCTTTGTAATATACATCACTTGTTCTCCAGTTCTGCCCTTTGGTGCTAAGCCGAATGAGTCTAAATTCTCTTTCAATGACATTTTTCAATCTATTTGAAGACAATAACCATTCCCTTATGCCCCTCCTTTCAATCTTCAGTTTTCTGAAGTTAGCATTCCCAGTTCCTTCCTCCAACCCTCATAGAGCAAGGACTTGAGACTTTTTTTTGTCATTCTGGTTGCCTGCTTCAGAGTGATCTCCAGTTTATCTGTCATTCCTAAACCATGGTACACAAAACTGAACACACTACAGTGTGATCATAAGGATGCTTAATATGATAGAAGTCTGATTACAGAAGTACAGTTCAACAGCACTCTTGCCTTTGCCTCTCATTCCTGGAAGATTTATCTCTCTTAATGTAAATCATGAATGAATTGGCATTTTGGATGACATATTGAATCTGCTTTTTTACTCCTCTTGGAGCCCTTTAAAACTCCCAGATTCCCCACCCCATCCCCCGAACAAACTGATAACTGTCTCTCATTCATCTTTTATTAGAGGTTTGATTTATTTTACCCTAGCCCAAGATTTTATATTTATGCGTGGTAAGTGGCCTCTTACTAAATATGGTACAATGTTCTAGCTTTGATATATATTTTGGATACTGATTTAGTCATTAACTGTGTGAAACATTCATCACAACTTTTTTTCTGCTAATTTCATATTCTATTGTGATCTATGAACTTATCCCAATTATTTTTAAAATGTTAAACAACTCAGAGAAAAGCATCGATTTGGGAATTTAAGATATTAATACTACTTGATATCTTGTCATTCAAACACTTCATTTATCCAATTATGCCATACACAAACATCTTTTCAGCTTTTGAAAAACAATGGCATATGAGAGTTCATCAAATGTTCTAAAATCTAGGTAAATACTACTTAGAAGATTTTCTTTATCTACTAATATAGAAACGCTTTAGGAAAATGGAAGGTGAGTCTGTTATGATTTTGTCTTCCTGACATCATGTTGGCGTTCATGACCACTGCTACCCTTTCTATATGTTTTCTAACCATTTCCTTAATAATACCTTCAGGATTTTGTTAGGCAACAAAGTCAAGTTTACTTGCCTGTAGCTTATAAATTCAGTACTCTAGTTTTTTGGAAATCAGGAAATTTGTTTTTTTTTTCAGTCTTAATATATGAATCCAATTCACTGTGATCTTTTAAATGCATAGTACTGACAGTGACAGTCACATTTATCAGTTATTTCAATAATTGAGAGTGACTTCAATTCCTCACTGGAGTTGGTTGAACTATTACTAGTTTTTTACTTATGCCTGATATCTATTCTCTACTACCCATTTTGGTTCTATTCTTATCTCCTTGCCAAAGGAAACAGAAAAAGAAATAAAATTGAGCTGTTTTGTTATTTTCTTTATTATCCATTTTTATAATTCCAACATCGCAAGCAGCAGCATTATGCTTTATTTAATCCCTTTTCATGAGTATGATTAACATTTTTAAAATTTTGTTCTTCTGAGGTGTTTTTTCAACATTCTTATTTCATTCTATCATTTTGATATTATTATAATACTATGCTAGTATTTATACATATGTATGCACACATATATGTGCTCATATATACTCATATTCATATGTATGCTTATACATATTCATATGTGCATATATATTCTGGTAATATACATGTATGTGCATGTGTGCATATATGTGTATATACATAGATATGTATATACATATATATTATTGCCTTTGTTTCTATCTTTTGCACATTTAAAAAATCTACATTGATTAGAAAGTTATCTGTGTATCTCCATTGGTTATTTGGTGTATTTTTTTTCCTCTTTATCAGAATTCTTTCTCTTTGTTTAATATTTCATTTTTGAGAGTTTTCTGTCACCTGTAGGATGACTTTTCCTATAGAATTTTGGCCCATGCATTGAAACCTAGCCTGCCTTTACTCCCTTTGAAATCTTCCATCCAAAAATCTTACATGGAGGTCAGACTTTACTGAATATTCCTCTCTTCAATCAAAAACTTTAGGAAAAAGTAGTCACTTCTTCCTAAGGTTGCTATCATTTCTACTCCAACAACTAAGTTCTTGTTAATGATGAGAATCAGATCCAGAAGAAAATTCCTTCCATTTTGTTCCTTGGCTTTTTGAAGGATGAAATTTTCCTTGAGGCTTAATCCTAAATTACACATTAATAAAATTAATCAATTAAATCAAGAGAATTGAATCCCTACTATGTGGGTGTTACTATACCAGGGAAATAGAGATGCAAATGGAAAGAATGAATCAACACTTACTCTCAAGGAGCTTACATGTTATTGGGATAAACAAAACAAACATTATAAGAATATATGGCTTAAATACAAATATATGCAATATTTTGCCTGGAGTCAAAGGCTAAAGATAGAATTTACTGAATAAAAGAGTGATATAGTCATGGTTTTGTGTTTTTGGGAATAAAGCTTTAGCAGCTGCATAGCAATTTGTCAGGAGTGGAGAATAACATGACAGAGAAACTAAATGGGTGGTGGTTGGTAGTGGTGGTTGTCATCCTTCATTTTCGAAGAGGACCAAAATGACATCAATTTGCTAGCTTCAAATTTTAGCATGTCTGACTGTGGCTGATCAGACCAATACAAGCTTGGAATGTCCACAGGCCAGGCACAAATAGTCCATGTGAACATTTGGGGTGGATTCTCTGAGTTTGCACATCTTGTATTTCTCTTGAGCTGTTTCAATTCTGCTTTGATCATGGAGCACAGTACCTTCTCTGGTGTGGGCACATCATTCTGAGCAGTCCTGTTCTAGTGTCTCCCATGTCATAAATCAATTCCAAAGTTCTTGAGAGAGACCTTGAGAGCGTCCTCGTATTGCTTCTTCTGACCGCCATGTGAGTGCTTGCCTTCTGTGAATTCTCCATAAAATAGTCCTTTTGGAAGGCTTACATTTTGCATTTGGACAACATGGCCGGCCCATAAGAGTTGCACTCTCTGCAGTAGAGTATGAATGCTTGGAATTTTAGTTTGATAAAGGACCTCAGTGTCTGGTATCCAATTCTGCCAGGTGATCTTCATCATCTTCCTAAGACAATTCAAATGGAAGTGATTTAGTTTCTTGGCATGGGGCTGGCATGCTGTACAGGATTCACAGGTATACAACAATAAGGTCAACATAACAGCTCTGTAGACCTTCAATTTGGTAGTCAATCTAATAGCTCTTTCTCATACTTTCCTTTAGAGACTTCCAAACACTGATCCAGCAATGCATACATCAACCTCATTATCAATATGTACATCCCTGGAAAGTACCCTACCAAGGTAAGTGAACTTATTCACAGCATTCAAAACTTCTCCATTTGCTATAACTGATGGTTCCACATATGGATGGTGTTGTAGTGGCTAATGGAGCACCTATGTTTTCTTGGTGTTAACTGTTAGGCTAAAATTAGCACAAGCAACAGAGAATCAATCCATATTTTTTTGCATCTCAGCTTCAGAGGCTGTAGTGAGTGCACAACCATCTGCAAACAGAAAATCATTTACTAACATTCCCTCCACATTGGTCTTGGCTTGAAGCCTTTTCAAGTTGAAGAATTTATCATTAGTGTAGTAGCATGATGTTTTAAACCATGTTGTCAAATGCTTTCAATGAGGATGAACATGGCATCAAGGTCAGCTACTACATGTTGTGTACAGATCTCTGTTCTGCTCCTGGCATTTCTTCTGGAGTTGTTGAGCAGCAAACATTATATCAACCATTCCTTGGCTCTTTCTGAAGCCACTCTGGCTCTCAGGTAGATGACCATCTTCCAGGTGAAGGATCAGCCTATTAAGAAGAACTCTGGCAAGAATATTGCCCTCAAAGTCTTGGAGAGAGACTCCCCTGTGATTGACACAGGAGAATCTATTTGCTTTACCTTTATAGAGATGGACAATGGAGGCATCCTTGAAGTTCTAAGGAACAACCTCCTCTTGCTGCATAACCTGGAACATTTCGGTCAGCTTTTGTATAAGCAATGGGCCCTCTACCTTATAAATCTCGGCTGGAATAGAATCAGCACCAGGTGCTTTGCCACATGAAAGGAGCCTATTGGTATTCCAAACCTCTCCTTCAATTGGAACTTCAGCTAGAGAGGAATTGACCTCAGCATTGATTGATGATGGTCTGTTGAGAACATTATGGAATTGTTCAGCCCATCTCTCTACAATCATGTCCTTAGCATGAGTCAATGTAGCTCCAACAGCACTGAGTAGTTGAGATGCACCATAAGTCTTTGGCCCATAAATAACCTTCAGGGCATCATAAAGGTGCTTTAGATTGTTAATACCAGCACAAAACTGAATTTCATCTGCCTTCTTACCAAGCCAAGAATCCTGCATCTTTCTAAGCTTTGCTTATACTTTACTTTTGATGTAACTCGATGCTCCCTTCTTAGAGATGGATGTGATATCCTGCTGGTAAATCCTGTGGAGTTCTCGTTTTTCATTTAGCAGCTTCTGAATTTCCTCATCATTTTCATCAAACCAATCTTGATGTTTGCAAGTTTTCTGACCCAGATGAGCAAATGCAGTGCTATACACCAAATCTCTATAGCTGCCCACTCCATTTCTGCTCCACTGTCACCAACTGTGTGTTGGCTTAACTTTCCTTCCCAGGTAGCAACAAACTGTTCTCTCTCAGAAAAGAGTTTTAATTTGTTGGCACTAATTATTCTAGTAGTCATTTTGCCTTGGCAATGACACTTTTATTGAATTCAAATATTTAACTTGGAGAGGATAAGTCTGTTATCAGTCCACCATTCTGCACCATACATTGTGATTGTCACTCTCGCATCCTCTCTGTCTCTGCTCCTTACAATCAAATAGTCTACTAAATGCCAATGTTTGCTGCCAGTGTACATCCCTGAAGTTTTATTGCATTTAGGTAAATGGAAGACAGTGTTGCTGATGGGAGGGTCATGAGGTACACAAGTCTTCAGTAGTAAGTGACCATTGCAGTTGCTGTTTCCAACTGCATTTCTCCCTAGGACTCCTTGCCAAGTCTGGTATTCTGAGCCTACTCTAGCATTAAAGTCACCCTGAATTATAAGCTAGTCCTCTTTTGGCACCTTGATGATAAGGGTCTCCAGGTCTTCATAAAAAAATTTATTTTAACCTTATCAGGGTTCATCATAGTGGGAGCATAGGCCTTGATTATGGTGGCATAATGTTTTCCTGCAAGTGGTAATCACATTGTCATGAACCTGTTACTCACTCCTTTGGGGAGGCATACAATCTTGTTGACTAGATTAGTTTATGATTCCAAAACCTATGCCCGCTTCATGGCACTACCCTTCACTGGGGCAACTCCAGAAAAATGTGTATCTAGCTTTAACTTCAATAAGCTGGCCTTCATTTGCCAGCCTTGTTTCACCCAGGGCTGCTATTTAGATGCAATATTTGCTGAGTTTTCTTGCAACAAGAGCTGTTTGTCTTTCATGTCTACAGGATTTTGTATTGTCTATAAGTATGCATACATTCCATGTGCCAATGGTGAGTGGAATCATCTTTGCAGACAATTTTGTACACTTTTTTGTGTTTTAATGATAGAGTGGGATTCCCCATCTGCCATGGAAATCATGCTAGGGTTGTATAAGCAGACAATTTTTATGGCACTTTTTCTAGCCCCTTCCTCAAGTTAAAAGATGAGCAGTGTGATACTTAAAAGGTTGCACAGACGCCCAAGGGGCTGCTGAATCCCACTGCTGCTTCCAGTGAAAAACAACCCTATGTCCTGGGCTACCTGTGTGCATGATTGTGACTACACCTCCCAGTGTATCTGCACCTGCTACTTCTTCACTTGTCTGTTGCCACGAGATTTTGAGATAAGTAAAATGGTAAAATAATACGGGTGATGTCTTTTGATTCATGTGCAAATCAGATTCAAGTGACAGAGAGTTGTATGAAATTGTTGGCCCCACTGTCTCCTCCAGAGTCATCACAGTCCAGTGGCAGAACAAAATCAAGGCAGCTGGTGATGGCTGAAGATGCAGTGGATAACCTTGGTGTTTTTGAAGTCTAACCAGGCTCTCAGTGCTCCACAGAACCTGCTTCAACTGCCTTCATGGCCATTGGAACAAATTGTTCTTATCTACCCATTCCACTAGAGAAAGTCTTCGTGTACTTGGGGTAGACACCTCCCTAACTTACCAATGGGTTTGAGACCCCTTGGTTGCCTTCAACTTGGTTTAGCCTGCCTGCTGAAACAGTTTTCTAGGGTGTGCCTGCTGCACATGCTACAGCTTCTTGGAGCCACAGGTGAGGGTCAGGTGAAACAGGTGGACACCAAAGGTGGAAAGCAGCCCTAAAATGGCTCAGCAGTCTTCACGTCAGAGGTCGTAGTCTTCTCTGAATGCACCCTACACCCCTCGGGAAACTAAATATGAAGCTATTGTATGGTCTAAGAGAGAAATAAAGAAGACCTAAATTAGAGTTTTAGCTATATGAGTTAAGAGGAGGATACATACCATCAGATCTATGGATGAAAAGAGAGTTTTGACCAAATAAGAGTTAGAAAAGATTATGAGAAATAAAATAGATAATTTTGATTACATGAAATTAAAAAGCTATTGTGCAAACAAAATTAATGAAGCTGAAATTGGTAGGAAAACAAGAAATGGAAAAAAATTGCATCACGTTTTTCTGGTAAAGGCCTTATTTCCCAAATGTATAGGGAACTGAGAGAAATTTATAAAAATAAGGGCTACTCCCGAGTTGATAAATGGTCAAAGGATAAGAGCAGGTACTTTTCAGAAGAAAAAATCAAAACTATCAGTTGTCACAGGAGATATAGTCAAAGTCACACTAGAGTAACACATAATTAGAGAAATGCAAATTAAAACAACTCTGAGATATCAACTCATGCATATTAGGCTAGGTAACATGACATGAAAGGATAATTACAAATGTTGGAGGAGATATGGAAAATTGGGACACTAATGCATTGTTGGTAGGGTTATGAAGTAGTCCAACCATTCTGGAGAACAATTTGGAACCATTCTCAAAGGTTTATAAAGCTGTGGGTACCCTTTAACCAAGTAATACTATTAGGAGATGTGTATTCCAAATATTGAAAAAGGAAAAAAGGACCTATTTATATAAAATATTTCTATCACCTCTTCTTGTGGTGGAAAAGAACTAGGAATTGAGGGAATGTACATCAATTAAGGAATGACTGAACAACTTGTGGTATAAAATTGTGATTGAATAGTATTGTTCTACCAAAAAAAATATGAGCCGGATGATTTTAGGAAAGCCTGGAAAAACTCACGTAAAGTGAAGTGAAGAGAGCATTGCATACAGTAACAGCCATACTGTAAGAATGATCAGTTGTGAAAGACTTAGCTACTCTGATAAAGACAAAGATCCAAAACAATTTCAAGGAATGCTTAATAAAAATACTATCTATCTCCAGAGAGAGAACTGATGAACTCTGAATGCAAGTTGAAGCATACCTTTTTCTCTATCTTTATTATTTTATATTGTGTATATGTTTTTGCAACATGCCTAATATTGAAATAAATTTTGCATGGCCCTATGTGTATAATTGAAATGAAACTATTTGCTTTCTCAAAGAGGAGAAAGGAAAAAGAAAGAGGGAAAGAATTTAGGAATCATATTTTTTTCCATCTATATTTTTATTTTTTTTGTATTTTATTTTAATTTATTTTTGACATGTTTGGTTTTCAGCATTGATTTTCACAGGCGTTTGAATTACAAATTTTCTCCCCACTTCC
>JAQQSZ010018819.1:0-10498 GCA_028646595.1 Phalanger gymnotis | reverse complement strand
AGAAAGAAAGAAAGAAAGAAAGAAAGAAAGAAAGAAAGAAAGAAAGAAAGAAAGAAAGAGATGAAGGCAGGAAGGGAGGGAGGGAGGGAGCTGCACTTATAAATTATCCACTATGTGCCAGATATTATACTATTTCATTCAATCCTCATAACAACCCTGGGAGGTAAGTGCTATTATTGTGCCTATTTTACAGTTAAGGAAACTGAGATACCCAGAAGTTAAATGACTTGCCCAGGATCCTATAGCTGGTCAGTATCTGAGGCAGGATTTAAACTCACAGTCTTCCTGACTTCAGGCCCAGTATTCTATCCACTGTGCCACAGTGGTCACAAAGTACCACAGCAAAAAGGCCAATATCACTGAATCACAGAATATGTAGATATGAGTAAGGTATAAGAAGACTAGAATGATAGTAGGAGCAAGGCCAGGTTACGAAGAGTTTTGAATGTTAAACATCAGATTTGATATTGGATCTTAGAGGAGACAAGGAGCAACTGAAGTTTATTGAACAACAGAATGACATGATTATATCTGTGCTTTAGGAAGATAGATCTGATAACTGAATGAAGGATGAATTGGAGTGTGGAGAAACTTAAGGCAAGGAGGCCAACAAGAAACTTACTTTTGTTATGATCTACACAGGACAAATTTGGTATTTCTGCCTTATTACATTTGTTTATGATTCCTGTCTGCCCAAGCAAATAATTATTTTTTTGTAAAAGTACCACAGGATGATTAGAAATATGTATTCTCTACTTTGCCTATCCAAAAGTCATCAGAAGTCAATCAGATCTAATTTTTTCCAAAAATTTATTCAAGTAAACTTTTTTTTTTCTTTTTTGTCTTTCTGTTACAAATAATCCAAATTTTCTGTTGGATTTATCAAGGTCCTGCAAAGGAAAGAGAGGTCTCCTATTATCACTGTGAGTATTAGAGTCTTTTCTTTTGAAAACATAGCCACTATGTCATTAAGCTATTAGAGGACAGGGACTATTCTTTTTTATTTTTGTCTTTTCTTCCTAGTTCCTAGTTCAGATGAGGCACTTAATAAAAGGTTATTAATAGATTTATATATTGATTAATGAATATTTAACATTATAATTTTTCATTGTCAATGATACCTTCAAAGATAATGTAATTTTCCTATTTGCCCATCTTGGCTTTATCATATCTTTTTTCTATCACCTCTGAGATGTTTAGTGAAAAACCTGCTTTTTAAAGTCAGGTTAAACATAAGAGATATTGCTCTATTACCTCATTATCACTCTGTATGTCTTAAATGCATTTCTTGTATGCAGCAATTTGTCAGTTTTAAAATCTATCCCTCCATTCTTTTTCTTTCTTAGTGGGTATCTTAATCCATTCATAATTAGGGTTATAGTCACTGAGTTTTTGTTTTCTTTCAGAAAATGCAGGATTGCATGTGTGTCTGTAGATTTTAAGTGAGGAAAATATTGCAGACACTGTGAATTATTTTGCTTAACATTAATCTGTTGTTTCCCTGCCTTACCCCAAACTCTTCTCCCTCCCCAACAAATTCCAAGATCCTTGAGTTCACTTTTATTATTATTCTTTCTCTATATTGTGTGTCTTGCTTTTGTCTTTCCAACCTCAGACAAGTGTAATACCCAATCCTTCCGTTCCCCTCCCTTCAAATTCACATATTCTTCTCTTTCAGTGTCATTAATTTATAATGGTTCTTTCTAAGAAGGGTTGATTTCATTCCAAACTCTTTCATTTTTCCTCTCTGCTCCTAGGATTCTCTAGAATCTATTCCAAGGAATATTAATGCTCCAACAGGCAACAAACTGATTGAGAAATGTTCTGTACTCCTCATAAAGGGGTGGGAGTGAACGGTCCCTTTTTTTGTATTTTTGCTTATCATTTATCACTTTTACCATTATTCTATCCTCTTTATGAATCTGTAACCCTCTGTTCAATCCTTTTTAAGCCATATCCTTGTTGGAGTCCCAACAATTTCCTCTCTCTAGTTCAGGGGTCCTTAAGCTGAGGTCCTTGAACTTATTTTTAATATATATCTTAGTACTAATAACTCAATAGAATTGGTGTATTTTAAAATACAATACATTTAAAATCATTTTTCTGAGAAGGATTTCATGGAGTTCAACAAATGGCCAAAGGGTGCCATGACATACAAAAAGTTAAGAGCCATTTATCTAATGGGCGTTAGCAGTGAGACATATGACCTGACATGGTAGAAGTTAATATAGTGTACTTTCCAATGTTCTCTCTGCCACAGTGGAATTCATTCAAGGACACTAACCTCATGCCATCCCATTTTGGTGGGCTTAATTCACGATATTGTCAGACCTTTCCTTTTCTACTAATTATATCAATTGTCATTCTTTCTTCTGTGACTTACTCCCTAATGTCCTACCCTTACTCCCTCATTATATCAAAAGTAAAGGGAGAAAATAAAACTAAAGTGCTTCATCCATCTTTCTTTCAAATCCTAATCATTCTTTTCCTGGATCATCTTTTCCCGTTCTCTCCTATCCCCATCTCCCTTATTCTGTATTATAGTACTCCCTACAATATTGATTTACTAATATGACTTCCTCTCTTAACCAAAATTATAAGATCATAGATCCAGAGTTATAAGGAACTCCACTTGTACTGTAATCCAACTTGGTTTTTACAAATTCTTTGGCTTATTGCTACTCTTTGCCTTCTCAACATCTTTCAGATGTAATTCAGAAATGGCCAAGGAGCCCATTCCTAATGAGTGTGGGCTTGTTTTGCACAAAATGTGCTATTTTATTTTAGGAACCATGTGAACTTTTTGCTCTTGAGAATATCACATTCTCATTTTTCCCTTTTTTCCCTAGAGACACAAAGTAATCCAAGAAGGTATACTGGATCCAGCATCAAAAGACATGTTTTTGAATCCTAGCTCTCCCATTTAATAGCTATGTGGCTTTGGACATATTGATTAATTTCTATGAACCTCAGTTTCCCCATTTCCCATAAAATGAAGAGATTGGACTTGATGGCCTCTTAAGATTACTTTCGGTTCTAAATCTATGATATTATGATCTGATTAGTTATATTTCCACTATATGTCGAAAGAGGTTCCTAATTAGTAAATTTTTAAAAAGCTCATTAGAATAAATTTCATTAGGCTTAAAATTAGTTTTTAAAATTGTCTTTATAAAGATAACGCAAAAGATTCTGCTACAAACTCCCACTGTAATACTGCTATTTATACAATTCATTTAATTGACCCAGGAATCAATTAAACATAAGATCTCAGTGAATCTGCAGCTAGACCAACCATCTTTCCGCATTCTACCCCAACTATGTTGCTTTAATCATCCTACTGTCAGGGGGATACAAACCCAGGACCACTTAAAATGAAGATCATTTGACTAGTTTCACTTGGAACACTGTAACTTTATAATGGATTAGAAGAGTAAGCCTTGCCTGATAGCTTTTTTAGAGGTTGAATTTCTTGAAAAGTTCATCTTGAAAAATTGGCAAAGACACCCCAATTTCTTTTTAGTGGAATTCCTAGATGAATCCTGCAATGATAAGGGAAACACTTGGCTTGAGTGTTAGTTTTTTCCGTTATGCTATCATGAACATGAATAAATAAAAAAGAAACATGCAGATCAATCCTTCCTTGGTTTCTCATGGAAATTGTAAAGGACTCACAGTCTTCTTGAAGTTAAGCAGAAAGGGTGGACCTTGAGAGCTGGAGTGGGAAGAACATTGCCTGATCTCTTTAGAACTGGTTCTTCTCCCTTACACATCATTTGTTGCCCAATATCCTGCTTTCTGAGAATTCTTTCCCCCATTTTCCACATTAGCAAGACGGAATTTAAACTCTCTTTTATATGTCTTCAGCTTCCTAATAATAAATTTGTGTCCTGGGAAGGAAACACATAATCAATATGAGGAATTTGTACATTTCTCTTGCCACTTAGAGTAGGTCTTATTGCTAACAAAAAAAAAAGGATTGTAATGTTTATGACTGGGTATCTGGTTTCACTTCCCAAACACTTTTTATGATGTCTTATGGAGAGAGTAATATTCTCATTTCAAGTGATGGCCTAACAAAAGGGACCTTGAGAGTCTAAATTGGGATGAGGCTCCTAATTAGTCCATTCAAGCACACCACTTCATATCAAAGGCACCATGTAAGTAATCCAGAAATATTTTACCATCTCCATTATATATCATCACTAACCGAATTTCAGGTAATAGCTCCATGATCATCCTACCTCATTGAAAATTTTCAGTCTCTCCATAGTGACTGACTCCTTTTGTGATGAATATAAAAATGCTTAGGCCTCCCTGGATCACATGGCTAGTAAGTATCTAAGGCCAGATTTGAACTCGGGAAGATGAATCCAAGCCCAGCATTGTATCCACTGCACCACCTAGGTGCCTCAGTTGCTAATCATCTCTTAATTGCCAACTGTAGTACACTTTTCTGTTTTTTGCTTTCTTGATACCTCTGCAGCATTTACCACTGTTCATTTCCTGGATATCTGCTGCTATCTTGTTTTCATGATACTGCTCTCTTTTGGTTTTTCTCTTTGACCTATCTGATCACTCCTCAGAAATCTGTGCTGAATATCATCTATCATCTATCCCATAACTCTAAATGTAGCATAAGGCTCAGTCATGGGCTGCCTTCTCTCTAAACTCTTTCTCTTTGTAGTGATCTCACTAGCTCCCATGGGTTTGGTTATCCTTTTTTAAAATGGCTTCCGAATCCATATATATATATATATATATATATATATATATATCTCCAGTTGTAGTTTCTCTCGTGAGCTCCATTCCTATGCTGCTAACTTACTATTAGATAGTCCCAATAAGACATCTTATAGACATTTCAAATCTCAGATGTGAAAAACAAAGCTCAAAATCTTTCCCCAAAACTCCCTCTTACTTTCAAGGACATTATCATTCATTCTTCCAGGTATGAAATCTCAAAATGATATTTGACTTTTCACTTTCTCATCCTTCATATCCAATTAGCTGCCAAGTCTTGTCAATTCTACCTCCTCCATATCTTTCACATCTGTCTCCTTCTTTCATATAGCGATCACCTTAATTAGGTGCGTCACTTCTCAGCAAGATTGTTGAAAAAGCCTCCTAACTTGGTCCCCTTGCCTTGCATTGTCTCTCAAATCTATCATCCACACAGCTGCCAAATTCATATTCCTAAAGCATAGGTCTTATTATGTTACTCCCTTGCTCAGAAAGCTCCATTGACAATGGACCAAATTTAAATTTTTATATTTGGCTATAACCATTCAACTCTAGACTACATTTCCAGGCTTATTACATGCTACCTAACTTCTCCCACTCTACATTTCTATCAAACTAACCAACTGGTTATTTTTCATTCCCCCAAATCCTTCTCTCATCTCAATGACTTTCTTTATATAGGCTATCCCTAATATTTGGAACACACTCCTTTGTTACTTCCACCTTTATAATCTCTAGCTTCTTCAAAGCTCAAATCAAGAACCATAACCTCCATCTGATATGTCCCCCAATTGTTTTTTTTACTTTATATATATTTTGTATTCAATAAATATATCCATACATCTTGTTTTTGTCAATAGAGAATAAGTTCTTGAGATAAAGAATTGTTGTTTTTGCCTTGTTATCTCCAGTGCCTAGAAGAGTGCTTGGCACACAACTTGTGCCTAATGTGTTAACTGATGGATTGATCACTAGCAATTATAACATATACTAGATGGAAAATAGAATATTATCATTTTCTTTGTCCATCACTATTCAGAAATAACCATCAATAAAGAAGTTTTTATATTGTTGTTCAGTTGTTTCAGTCATGTCAACCCTTCATGACCCCATTTGGAGATTTCTTGGCAAAGACACTGAAGTGGTTTGCCATTTCCTTCTCCAGCTGATTTTACAGATGAGGAAACTAAGGCAAACAGGGTTATGTGACTTTGCCCAGGGTCATACAACTCCTAAGTATCTGAAGGCAGATTTGAACTCAGGAAGACTAGTCTTCCTGAGTTAAGGCCCAGCATTCTATCTACTGCACCACCTAGCCATCCTAAGAAAGTTTTAATGGCCCTTAGTTAAAAGAAAAACAAACAAATCACTTCACTTTGGTACAGTACTGGGTTTTTTAAACCATAAAGTAAAGTTCAAGTTGGTATCTCAACACAAAGGAAGTAATTTTCTGTGAATTGTCCATTCTATTTTAAGAACTTTTCACTTCATTAAGCATTATTTTTCATAAGGCCATTATGCTATGTCAATGGGAGATTGTATAGCGTTGCCCTCTCTCTCTCTCTCTCTCTCTCTCTCTCTCTCTCTCTCTCTCTCTCTCTCTCTCTCTCTCTCTCCCTCCTCATGATGTTCTTCAGTCAATAAGCACTTATTAAGAGCCTAATATATGCCAGGTACTGTGCTAAGTGCTGAAGATGCAAAGAAAAGCAAAATATAGTCCCTCTAGGTACTATAAAAATCTAATGGGGGAGAAAATATGCAAACAAATGTGTGCAAACAATGTATAAACGAGATAAAAATGAAATATTTGAGAGAGGGAAGACACTACAATTATGAGGGATTTGGAAAAGCTTCCTGAAGAAAATGGAATTTTAGTTGTGTCTTAAAGGAAGGTAGGAAGTCCGTAGACAGAGATGAGGGAGAGCATTTCAGGCATGCAGGACAGCCAGAGAAAACGTAAGAGATGAAGTGTCTTGTTTGTGTAACAATCTAGCGTCACTGGATTGAAGAGTACCTGGGCAGGAGTGAGGTGGAAAGCTAGAAAGGTAGGAGGAAAGTCAAATAGGGTTTTGAATACTATAACAGAGGATTTTATATTTGATCCTGGAAATGATAGAGAGCCATTGGAGTTTATCAAGTAGGGGTATATTTAACATAATCAGACTTATGCTTCAGGAAAATCCCTTTGGATTCTGAATGGAAGATGTATTGGAGTAGGGAGTAGGGTTTGGTAAGGGAAGGTAGAATGAAAGGTGGAAAGCTAATACATTACGGTTTGAGAATTCTTGAATAGGGAGGTATTACATTTGTGGGTGATGGCAACATCAAGTATATGACAATCTTTGTGTGTGTGGCTGAAGTAGGATAGAAGAGAGGGTCGTGGGAATTGAGTAGGTTGGGGAACTAAGTGGTTAGGATATATGAGAGAAAGACTCAATAAAGCTACTTATCATGATGCCATGGGTTCATAGATGGAAATTCATATAAGAATTTCATTTTAGTTCTATGGCATGCTAATGGTTAGACACATTATAGTTCAGTGGTGTCAAACTCAAATAGAAATGGAGCCACTAAAACATCCACAGGGATCAATGTGGGCCACATATTGACTTAGTTTTAAAATGTAATGTTATCTATATTTTATAATATTTTTATTTGTTAAATATTTCTTAATTAGTTTTAATCTGATATGGGCCTCACTCAGGAGTGTTACAGTTACATATTTGACACTGCTGGAATAAGTCATTTGCTACCTTTTTTTAAATGCTCATCTTCAGCTATTTTGCTAATCATGTTTTGCTAATAATATACCTACCTATATGCCAGATACATATGACTGCATTCTACCCATAAAGCAAAAGAAAAGAAAAAATGCCAAGTTATTTTCATCATATTCCTTGCCTACCAAACTATGCACACCTCTATCAATAACAACAAGAAATGGTATTATTTCACAACTTTTTCTTCTTACTGAATTCAAACTAGTTTCCAGGTAATGTCACACATTAACCCCAAGCAACCAATTATAGAGGAGTAGAATCTTGTTAATAGCTCCAACTATTTTAATAAGACAGAGGATCAAGTTCATCTTATGCAGATCTGTTTTAGGCAGTCAGTCCCACTTAATGTAAGTTCAAACTTATACCCTCTGTAAATAAAAATGTCAACAGCAAAAAGCTTATCAAATACTTCTCTTATGGCCAAGTAGGAGAACATTGAAGAACCTTCCACTGTTGAGGGAAACCAAGCACAGCTGTGCTGACCAGATGCATCCTGGGCTGTGGTTTTAGTGAGAAGGAGCTAGCACACACCTTGTGAGTGCAGTAGTGAGCTGTGGAGACCCTGTTGGCTATGGCAACATGCAGGAAAACAAAGTCCCTGGTTTCAGTTCCAAAGGACAGCTGTAGTTTGCAGCTACTGGAGGGACTGCAAGGGGTAAGATCATTTGTGGGACTGTGTAGCTGGGGGCACCAGCTGTGGTATAGGATAGAGAGGAGAGTCCAAGTTTAGGCTCTGAAACAGATCTCAGAAAATAACAGTACAAAGGACCTGAGACTTGGGGCATCATTCCCCATACTATGAGGCTACAACTTGATTACACTAATAGCTGCTAAAAACAAACAAATAAACAAAAAATAAATAAATGAAAATGAGTAAGGAAAGGAGAGAGAATCTAACCATAGATAGCTACTACATGGATAGAGAAGATCTGGGTTCATATTCAAAGGAAGATAATGGAGCTAAAAAAGCCACTCCTTTTTCAATGAGAAATATCAAATGGTTCCAAGCACAAAAGAGTTCATGGAAGAACTTTAAAAGGACTTTTAAAATCAAATAAGAGAATTGAGGAAAAATTAGAAGGAAATAAAAGAACAATCCAAGAAAATTATGAAAAAAAGTTGACCAACCTGAAGTAGAGAATCTAAAACTTAAGGAAGAAAATGATTCCTTGAAAACTGGAATTGGGCAAGGGGAAGCTAATGACATTATAAGACACCAAGAAACAATAAAACAAAATCAAAAGAATAAAAAAAAGGAGAGAAAGTGAAACAGAAAAACAACTGATTTGGAGAACAAATCAAGGAGAACTAATATAAGAATAGTCAGATTACCTGAAAATTATGACAAAAAAAAGGATCTTGATAGAATATTATAAGAAATTATCAAGGAAAATTGCCCTGAAGTTCTAGAACAAGGAGATAAAGCAGAAATAGAAAAAATCCACAGGTCACTACCTAAAAGAGATGCCAGGAGAAAACTTACAGGAATATCATAGTAAAGTTTCAAAACTCCCATGTTAAGGAAAAAGTATTGGAAGCAACAAGAAAAAATGATTTAATTATCATGGAGCTACAATAAAGATTACACAACACCTGGGAACTACTACAATGAAGGATCATAGGCCTTGGAATACTATATTTCATAGAGCAAAAGAGCTGGGGTTACAACCAAAGGTAACTTACCCAGCAAACTTAAGTATAATCCTGAATGAAAAAGAAATGGATATTTAATGAACTGAAAGACTTTCACATGTTTATGACAAAAACAACAGAACTTAAGGGAAATTTTGACATATAAGATCCAGGAGAAGTATAAGGTAAACATTAAAGAACAATTATAAGGGACTTAATGAAGTCAAATTGTTTACTGCATATATGTGAAAATATTAGCACTTATGCTTGTCATCATCATTTGGGTAGTTTGAAAGAAAGGCTTAAGTTGAACTGAGTGTGATGGGGCGATTCTAAAAAAAATAAAGTTGTGTAGGGAGAGATAAAAAGGAGTAATTATCTCATACAAATGAGGCCTAAAATGGAAAAAGTTAATGGGGGGAGGGTGGGTAGTGTTGGAACCTTACTCTCATTGGGAATGAGTTAAAGAGGGCTATATATATATATATATTATATTGTGTGTATATATATATTATATATATATATATGTATGTATGCATTTATGTATGGAAGTCTTCTAAATTTAGAAAGAAATAAGAAAGTAAGGGGATAAGGTGGGGGGAAAGGATAAGGGAGGGACTTTTAGAGGGGTGGGTAGCTTAAGGAATAGGAGGGCAAGGTAATGGGTAGAAATAAAGTAGAGGAGTGAACAGAGAGAGGCTAAATAGTGTGAGAAGGATAGTGAGGAAAAATAAGAAGGAGGAAAATATATGAGTAATTGTAGTTTAGTATATGAATAGCACAAATTTACCCACAAAATGGAAATGGATAGCAGATTAAAATTTTGAATTCAACAATATGTTGCTTTCAGGAAACATAAAAATGAGAGATACACACAAAGGTAAAACAAAGGGCAGGAGTAGAATTTATTATGTTAAAAAAATGTCAACTCCTCTAGCCCCAGTCCCCTGGCCCAATCACTTCTCAAAGATAGTTTGAATAAGGGGGGAAAAAAGCTAGCCTAGCCTGCTTGGTGTAAGGCTCTGGAACAGGTCCTCACGTTATAGCCCTAGGAAGTAATGTTTCTGCCACATCCTTTAAGAATTCATGGCAACTCGGGAGGCAGAGCCAAGATGGCAGCTGGGAAGCAGTGACTGGCGTGAGCTCCCCACCAAGTCCCTCCAAAAACCTATAAAAAATGGCTCTGAACCAATTCTAGAGCTGCAGAACCCACAAAGTGGCAGAGGGAAGCAGGGCTCCAGCCCAGGACAGCCTGGATGGTCTCTGGGTAAGGTCTGTCCCACATGGAGCTCCCAGCTCCCAGTTGAGGGGAGCAGAGCTGAGCCGAACAGAGCCCTGCGTGC
>JAQQSZ010018818.1:0-10498 GCA_028646595.1 Phalanger gymnotis | reverse complement strand
GCACCTTCATTTCTTAAAATCCCTCGATTCTTTTAAGTTTCACTCCAAGCATCACATTGAGCATGAATCACTTATCTGATTACCTGTAATTATTAGAGACTTTCCCCCAAAATATTTATCTTGTTTGTAGCTATTTTGAATTGGTATGTATGCATGCATGCATGCATGTATATATGTATGTATGTGTGTGTGCTCTTTCCCCTCAGTAGGTTGTAAACCACTGGAGGTCAGGAAGTGTTAGTATCCACAATATCCTACACAGTGCCTGACAGAAAGAAGATGTTTAATACATGCTTACTTAATTTAGAATAATTTATTATTCATGAGAGATACCTTATTGGAGAAGTCTTATTTTTGTCGTTGTTGTTGTTGTTGTTTAGTCATTTCAGTCATGTGTGACTCTTTGTGATACCAATTGGGGTTTTCTTGGCAAAGATATTGGAGTGGTTTGTCATTTCCTTTTCCAGATCATTTTCCAGATGAGGAAACTGAGGCAAACAGGGTTAAGTGACTTTCTGAGAGTAACACAGTTAGTAAGCTTCTAAGACTGATTTGAATTCATGAAGATGAAACCTCTTTACTGCAGAGCTGGCACTCAATCCACTGCGCTACCTAACTATTCAATTTACCATTTGTAAAAGCCTAAAATATGACAGAGCAAGATATTGTATTTTCTGTATCTCTTTGTCAATCATGTGAACATTGCTCTCCTGGGGAATATCTTCCATGAAAATATGTCTTCTTGTTTTTCATATATTTATCCAGAATACTTTTTACATATGAACAGATCATTCCCTTACACAAGAAAGTGTAGCAATGAAAATGTAGTCCTATGGGGGGGGTGGGGATTAAGCTCTCTGTTTCAGTCCTCTTCCTAGTGCCTTTTTTGCTATATTGAAATCTTTCTCTTTTGGAATACTTTTGGACATTGGTCTCTGTCTGTGTCAAAAGTCATGTCACCTATAGTATAATTTTTTCTATGCGCATTTCAACAAGTCCAGCTATTCTCTCCAACTGTACTTTCATTACATAATCTATATACTTCTCTTTAGTATCACCATCCCTGTCTGAAAATAGTAGAAACTGTGTCAGGGGAGAGATAAAGGAAATAATAAGACTTGAAAATATTAGCTAGGCCTCAGCTTTCATTAAGTCAAGTAATAACCTAAAACACATTCTTGTGAGTACAGACCTAAAATATACATTTTCTATTTTCTGTTCCCTCTGTCTTTGTCTGTCTCCATCTGTCTGTGTCTATCTTGGTCTCTCTTGTATCATTTAAGGCATTAAGATGGTTGTTGTTGAGAAGAAATGAAAGCAGGAAATACTAAGTGGGCAATTTTTGTATTTGAGTAGTTTGCTGAGTCAGTAGAGACAACTGTTCAGCTGCAAATCCTCTGCTTATTTAAGTTTGAATAACGTAACTAACACATGAAATTGCCTCATGAGTGACAGTGAGAGTCTGGAAAATGTATTTGAATGAAGTACAGAGTTGTTGAGTAGTTTTTTTGAAAATAAAACTTCTGTTTCTTGACATGTAAATGCTTATAAAATAGATGAGAGGTAGAGAACTGAGTGCTTCCCTTTAAAACAACATACATTTTAAATTGCACAGAAAAAATTGTTTAATGATATAAATAGTAGCTCTAGAAAGTCAAATAGATAGCCCCAGATTAAAGACAAGACAAATGAATATAACTGAGATTTTTTGCCACTATTATCAAGAGAAGTAGTGGTGATAGAGGTCCTTGATGATATTTTCAGCAAGTAGGGGATTTTTTTTAGTGTGAAGGGTTGATCAGGGAGTTCTTTTACTAACTTGGTTGATTGAAAATTAGGGACTCTTTATAACTTCAACATCATCACTGGATTAAGGATGTAGGCATGCTTTTCTAACTATCTCAATATTTAGAATAGTTGCTCCAAGGGTGAAAACACCAGCTTTTTTGGAGAGAGAGGGAGCACATAGATATAGCCCCTAAATTTGGAGACCTTAAGATACATTATGGGAGAGCAATTACCATGAGTCATTTGGATAATGTAGGTGCAAAGGCAAAGAGAATTACCTGTTTAGCAACTCCCTTAGTTTGCTTCTTTTAGACCCCTTGGGGAAGTAGCAAGGGACCATATGCTTCCACTGGATCCTTGGGGAGAAATAATATTAAAGAAATTTAATATTAATTAAATAAAAAAGCTAGCATTTTGAGGGAGTCTGATTCAGGGCAGCAACTTCTTAGAGAATGTTTTCTATCGAAAATGAAAGAAAGAAAGAGTGGCAATATTCTCCTAGATGCACATGAACACACATGCTTAAGTTTTTGCTTTCACAGAATTGTGCATCTTTAATTTAGAAGCAACCTCTGAAGTTTAGTTCAATATATACTTAGGATAAATTGTTCAGCATTCACGGCAAGTGGTCATCTACTCTTTGCTTAGAGAGTTTTAGTGATGGGAAACCCTACTAATTCATGAGTCAATTGAATAATTTTTTTGAAACTGTCGTAACCGAGGAAGGTTTGTTTTGTTTTGTTTTCCTATAAGTTTGTCCTAAATGCATGTCTTTGAAAATTTGATCCGTCTTTCCTAGTTCTTTTATACATTGTTTTCAAAAAACAAAACAAAAGAAAAGAAAACAAAAACAACGTGAGGCATACTGGATGAAGTGCTGGAGCACAAATGAGGCAATAACTAGGTGCATGACAACACAGGGCAAAATACCTACCTTCTGTTTGAGTCAGTTTCCTTATGTATAAAATAAGGGTAATAATAACATCTATTTGCCAGGTTTGTTGTAGGGATAAAATGGGGTAATATTTGTAAAGAACTTTGCAACCTTAAGGTATTAAATAATAATAATTATTGTTATTATTATCAAGTTGTTTTAAAAAATATGAAGTTAGTTATCACACCTCCCCTATGTCCTTTTCCCTCCCAAAAACCCCCGTCCTCAACTTTTCCAGTCTCATTATACCTTACATGCACTATGTACACTGTGATCCAGTGACATTGGACTCCTTGCTGTTTATGGAGAGAGACACACCCCAGGTCCCACCTCCAAGCATTTTCATTGACTGTGCTCCATGCCTGGAATGCTCTCCTTCATCTTTTCCTTTTGATTTCACTAGCTTCTTTCAAGTCCAAAGACAGGTCCCCTTTCTACTGGAAACCTTTCCTGACCCTCTCACATCTTTAATGCTAGTGTCTTCCTTCTGTTGATTCATTCTGTATGTATCTTGTTTATACACAGTTGTTTACATCTTGTCTCCTCCTCTAGACTGTGAGCTCCTTGAAAAGAGGGATTGCATTTTGCCTTTATTTGTATCCCTACTGCTTAACATACTGCCTAGCACATATTAGACACTTAAATATTTATTGCCTGATTTCTCTGGGCTAAAAACCCTATTTCCAAGGATCTGCATAGGACATGCTCACAAGTTACTCAATAGCTTGATCACCCTCCTCCAAATATAATATATTTTGGTTCCCTCCCATAATATTGCAGTACCCAGAACTAAATACCACACAATGGATGTTATTTGACCAGTGAAGCCTCCCTCATACTAGACACTGACTCAGTTCAGTCTAAGATTGTGTTATTATTAATATTATTATTTTGGTGGAAGGGCTGCTATGTCACAAGCTGTTGACTTTTATGGAGTAAAGTATTCAGTTCATGAAAACTCTCACTTCTTTCTTTTGGCATAAACTATTACCCAGATGGAATTATACTATATTTAGGAAGCTGATTTTTTAAAACCAATTATACAGCTTTACATTTATTCCTATTATTTGTTTTCTAATTAGATTAAGCTTATTAATATGATCTGATGAAGTAGAAGACTGGATTTGGAGTTATGTTATATAGCTTCAAGGTCTAGGCCTTCAACTGACTATCCATATGACTATCAGTAGTCAATTAATGTAATCTAAGTGGATCAGAATTTCTTCCTGTGTAAAACAGGTTTGTGCTATGTGATTACCAAGATTCCTTAGCAAATTATGTCCTATGAGATCTTATAGATTCTGAATACATTAATCGTTGCCTTAGTTATCTTTTCCAATGTTAAATCACCTGAAAATGATAGCCATGACATCTTTCAAGTCATCAACATTAATACTGAATAACACAAAGCTAAGGGCAAAAGGTAGATAACAATTATTAGAGAAAGTCTTCCATTTTCATTATATATACCTTTGTTATGCTCAGGATTGAGGGGAAATGAAAGAAATGGAACATTAGGTGAAGTTAGCCTATTGGTTCTCATCCTAAAAGCCCATATAACAATTTGAAGTATTAATATACTTTAGTATATTGATGCTCAGTATTGAAGGGTTTTAGATGCTAAGAATTTCTTCTTCCTCCTTTTGGTTCATTGTTCTCATTCACCTATGGATACATCTTACTCTTTGTCCTGATAAAAATCAGCTATCTTAAATTACAACTTCACAATTTTCAAAAGCACCGAATTCATCAAGCATCCAAGTATAACCATACACATAATCTTGGCCCCTAAAATATTACAGGATTCATTGGTAAATTGTTTTTAAATTATGATATATTATTTTGCTTTTTCCATATTCTTCTAACTGAAAACTATTGCCAAAAATAAATATGATTAGGTTGATATCATTTTTCCTTATAAAATCAATATTGTCTCCTATTCATCATCATGTTCTTTTCTAAATACTCACCAATCATGCATTTTATAATTGGTCTTAGAATGTGGGAGCTCAACACCAAATTTATCTACTTACATTTTCTAGTATCTATCTTTCCCCACTATAATCACCAGTGTTTGATAGTTGTATTTTCTAAGATTTATAAAATATTGATGCCAAATAAGGATAAGGAGAATTTTTTTTTCTACATGCATTACTTTTTTCATGTCTATCTTTGTGAAAGAAGTTAACATTTTATATTTATTTTTTTTAAAAAAATGATATTTATATAGTTAGAAATTCTAATAAAATATAATTTCTCAAAATGTATGATTATAAAAAGTTTTATAATTATCTCCAAATAATGTGCCACCTGCATACACAGAAATTAATGATGATATTTCCCATCACCATCTGCTTTACAGATACCCTGGCATGCATATACTAGCTGCCTACACGTTGATTTTGGCAAAATTCAACAGTTCTAATGTCAAAATCCTTCTTCCTTAAAACAAACAAACAAAACTCCAGTGACAACAACAAAATCATGAACCTACTTTCTAAAGGCTGCCTTAGATTTTGATTCTCATTTCTATTAAATTTTGTGTTTTACAGAAATTTGTATAAACTTGGTAACAGGAAATAAAGCAAACTATGTATATTTTTAGAAACTGGATGCCAGCTAGATTATTTATTTCCCAAATATTTAATTGAAAATACATTTCTGCTCCTGCTTAAAGAATAACAACTCATTATTATTATCTTTCTCATATTCAAAATTAAATACACAATGAATTATTGATGAAGTAAAGAAATTATCAGAAGGTTTTAAGAAAACACCTACAAAAATCTACCATCATCGAAAAAATATTCATTCATTCTACTTTTCCTTCCAATAAGAACTATATTAGTAATAAGAAATAATGCCAGTATTTCATTTAATTGAAAGCACTCAGAAACCACTAATAGAGTGAATAGTTTGGTTTGGTGATGTGTTTCTCTAAGCTATGTTAAGTGCTGCTTTATAAACAAAACTTAATTGGGCACCTTTACATTTTGCCCATTAATTCACTCTACTTTACTGCCAAACTTACTTGCTTTTTTCCGTAAAACACATCCCATCTTCTTTCTCCATGCCTTGGCAGGCACTGACCTTCATGCACTATGTACACATATATTACGAGTAGAATATTAGCTACCTAAAGGTACATACATTTTTGTTTCTTATCTTTGTATCACCAGCATTTAACAGAGTGACTTACGCATAACGAACATTTTAAAAATTGTTGATGATGAATAAATGAATGGACAAATACTACTTAACATGAAAGGATACACCGAAATTTAAGTCAAAACCTATGAGCTTATAAGTATAATGTAATGACTATGTCATCTATAATTGTCAAATTAATGAAGTCCTAATTATCCATTACATTTTCTTGAAACTTTCTGAAAGCAATTTACATAATGTGCAATTACAGTTGGTGGGAATCTATATTGAATATTGGCTTCTCTATTAAGATACAATTTTAAAGAGAAGGAGATTAGAGAAGAGGAAAGAAAACCAGCCTGATGGTCTTGGGGATGTATCTGTATTTGCATTGACCCATTCTGTCCTTAACTAGCATTTTGATGTTGCTTTTCAGAAATCTGATGTGATATTTCATTGACTGATCATTATCTTCAGTATAACCTCATAGTGATTCACAATTCTATTCAAACCTGCATTTTAAGGAATGGGTAATTATTTCGTAATTATCCAATGAAGCCGAATTTTCCAAAATACTGTAGAGGGAAAAAAAATCAAGAGTAATACTAAGGTTTTGTTCCTCATTTATTCACTAAATTGCTATTTGATCTACATCAAGACACTTAGGGTGACTGTAGGACTTACTCAGTTTCCTCATCTGTAAAATGGGTGAGAGAGACTGGGTAACATCTAAGGTCTGTTCCTGCTCCAGTATTCCAAGATTCTATAATGAGGCTTTCAGCTTCCAAGGCAACTATGCTCCAAAAATGAAGCCCTGAGTTTTTATAGTGCTAATTCGTGTTTGCATATGTTGTATCAGTGGTACTGGGAAAAATTTCCTGTTAACTGGATACAGTAAATATCACAACAGTGGTAGAATCTGGCCTCCCTCATAAAGATCAGGCAATGTCGCTGCTTTGTAGGACTTAATTGATATCTGGAGCTTGATGTTTAGCACCTACTACACTTTATCAATCAGCCAGTGGAAGGATTTGCTGGATTACCTGACACTATTTCCAATAATTTCTAATAAAAGCCAACATCATTATTTAATATTGAGTAAGAACCGCCCTGTGAAAATTAGGCATTGATACATAGCACTCTAACAAGCACCATTAGGCACTAGAGTATATCAGTGACATAGCTAAATTCTATTAATTTAATTTAGGGGCACAGATTTAGAGCTGGAAGAAATCTTAGAGATCATCAATCCCAACTCTAACATTTTCCAAATAAGGAAACTGAGGCCCAGAAAAATTTGAAGACTTGTCCAAGGCTAGGAAAGAAGCAAGTATCAGAGTCAGGACTTGAATTTAGTTGTATTAAGTATCAGTTACAAACAAGGCTTCTGACATTGTAACATTAAGGATTACTTTAGGTCATCTTCCCTACCCTATTATAACATATCAGATAATAGGACATTAGATCTGGAAGGTACTAAAGATTACCTAGTAAAATGTTCTGAGTTTAGTATAAAACAAGAAAATTGATTATGCAGTAAGTTATCAATTTCATTTGACCACTTAATTTTAAATGCATGTGTTATATATACATCTGTATATATACACATATGCATATATGTGCATACATATTATACACAGAAATATATTTCTTCATGTGTGATTTATATGTAATCCAATACATATATGTGTAATATAACAAGTTAGAAACAGCATTGTTTGATTTTTATCTCCTGATTTTTAAAATTTCCTTCCATGAGAGAAGGGAGAGGAGGGCAAGAAGGAGTCAGGGGGAAGAAGGAGAGACAAAGAAAGGTGATATGGACATAGATATAGATATCCTTTTAGATATGTGTGTATATACATACACATGTGTATATTTGTCTATTATGCATGTACATATATGTATACATACATATGTATATAAATAGCTCTATCTATCTATCTATCTGTCTATCTATCTATCTATCTATTTATCTATCTATCTGTTGTGGCTCTATGGATACAATAGTACCAAGTCTGGAGTCAGGAAGACTCAACATCCTGCATTCAAATCTGGCTTCTGACAATTATTGGTTATGTGACCTTGGGCAATAAACCCTGTTTATCTCAGCTTCCTTATCTTTAAAATGAGCTGGAGAAAGAAATGACAATCTAGTATCTTTGCTAAGAAAACCCCAAATAAGATCACAAAAAGTCAGACATGACTGAAAGACTGAACCACAGTAATAATGTGTATGCTTGTTTATATACCTTATACTTCAGTTGAACAGAAATTCTAGGCTAAGATAATGAAATGATTAATAATACAGAGGGCCTCCAGGAACACATATAAAATCATTATAAACACCAAATATTATATACAGTCTTGTAGAAGACTAGGACATCCTTTCCCAGCTTCATCTCCCCATTTAGATGTACATAATCTTAATTCTTGAAAAGAATTTAGAGATTTTTTCCAATACTATTATAGCTGAAGAAACTGAAGCACAGAGAGATTAGTGACATTCTCTAAGTCTTACAGCTAATAAATATCTGATGCAAGATTTAAACTTGGGCCTTTCTGACTCTAAGAGCAGTGCCACTGTGCAACCTTGTCTGATCCTTACTTTGTCTGTTGATCATACTTCTTTCCATTCTTTCTGTTGCATTCCTTATTTTAAAATATAGAGAGAGAAAGGGAGAAGAAGAGAAATAAATAGGAATAGAAGGCGAAAACTTGAAGTGGCATCTATTTCCCATACTGTAAAACCTAATCTTCTTTGCTTGGCTTTAAAACAGTTACATAACCTGGTGCTATCCTGCCTTTTCCACCTTAATTTCAAGCTACACAAACCCATCTGTGCTCTGTTATTTCTGTTGACCATTATGCACATTCTCATCTCTTTGCTTTCGTATGTCTTTCTCTCTCTTCCCAAAATACCCCCTCTTCTCTTCCACCTATTAAAATTCTACCTATCCTTCAAGGATCATATAACTCTCCAATTGCTATTTATTTTTGTACATTGGTGATGTTCTTCTATGTATGGGTTGATAATATGATACAGCAGCATGGAACTGAAAAACATTATTTTAAATGATTCTAGCTCACTCTTCTGATAACAAGTAGAATAATTGAAAGTATTAAATATAATAACAACTCTTCAAGTGCTTGAAAGTAGTTATCATGTCTCCCCCATTTTGTCCATGCTAAACATTCTCAGTTCCTTCAACTATCCTTCATAGAAAAAGAATTTGAGGTTATTTACCATCCTAGTTGCCTTCCCTTGGATATTTTCTGTCTTATGAAGGCCTTTCTTAAAATGTACTTGTCAAAACTTAATACAATATTCTACAAATGGTCTGACTAGACCCGAGAATAGTAAGGCTGCTACTTCTTCCTTTCTGGACACTTGGGTTTTCTTATTGACATCTAAATTTCAAATTAATTTTGAGTTGACATTCCCTTATTTTTGGCTTGCCTCGAATTTGCTGCATTAGCTGAGTGGCCAAGAAATTCCTGAAAACGTCTGTTTCAAAAAAAAAAAAACTTTACAAGTAGGAAATTGGACTAGATGAGCTATAAAGTCACCTCCAATTCTAAATCCTATATATTACATGGAAGTAGTATGCTGCAGTGGAAAGAACAGAGTAGTCTTGACAGAGTCCTGGGTTTGAATCACAACTGTACCAATCACTATTATGGGCAAGCAATTTAATGTCTCTGGGCCCAAGAGATCTCATGTGTAACAAGTGGATTGATCTTTGAAGTCCCTTCCAGATCTGTTTCTATCACTAGGGGTATATATGTATACAATTTATTTTTAAAATTATGTGTGGAAAAACTGAATGACTTTTTTTAAAAACAAAAATAAAGTCCAATAATTTGCATGCATTCTTAGAGTTCAAGGAAAATATGAAAAGCCTTTAGGAATTGTACTGTGAGTCTTATATACTTTGTCCCAAGAGTGCATATGCTACATGGAAGAGTTATGAAACATCTTAACAGAAATGGAAATGAGGACAGGAAGCTTCTTTTCAGTACTTTTGAAGCGTATTTAATGCTTGTCAAAATAGAAAAGCTTTGCGTTAGCCATGATGACTGAGTAAAATGGCTCTCATCCCTCCCTTCATCACCCAGAGAATAGTGCCCTGGGAAAAACTCCATAATAGAGGAGCCAGAAGTGGGGTTCAGTACTCTTTTAGCTGAGGAGGTTGGGGAGATGGGCCTCTCTTGTGACAGGCAAAACAGACCAATGTAGGAAGGGAGACATCCCAGGAGGCCCCACCTCAAAAGACAGCAGTAGTTCCTGAGTCCCAGCAGGATGAAGCTAGCAAGCTCTAACACCAGGACCACAGGCGTGCCTTTGCACAGCCAGGGGAATTGGCATTAACTAGTGCAGATAACGACTGAGACCATCCATGCTATAGCATAGCCCTTGTGGAAGAGGAGACTTCCAGCAGCCAGACCACCACCCCCATAAAACTCACACCAGGAGCTTAAGTGTAATCCTGGGAAAACACAGAAAGATATCACCTAGCCTTGACCCTGGCACACACCAGCTAGCTTTAGCTCAGCACCAGGTGAGCAGCAGCATTATATAGCTTCTAACTGACAAAATAAGAGGCCACAGCACACAAAGCCTATAAC
>JAQQSZ010018817.1:0-10498 GCA_028646595.1 Phalanger gymnotis | reverse complement strand
GTTATACATAATGATACACACGTGGCCCATGTTGAATTGCTTGACTTCTTAGGGAGGGTAGGTGGGAAGGGAAGAGGGGAGAGAATTTGGAACTCAAAGTTTTAAAAAATAGATGTTCAAAAATGAAAAAAGGTTTTTTTTTTTTTTTTCATGCAACTAGAAAATAAGATACATAGGCAATGGGGCATATAAATTTATCTTACCCTGCAAGAAAGGAAGGGAAAAGGGGATTGGAGGGGATTGGAGTGACAGAAGGGAGGGCTGACTGGGGAACAGGGCAACCAGAATATACACCATCTTGGAGTGGGGCAGGGTAGAAATGGGGAGAAAATTTGTAATTCAAACTCCTGTGAAAATCAATGCTGAAAACTAAACATATTAAATAAAAAAAATTAGAATTGGTCAAGTGCAAGCTAATGACTCCATGAGACATAACGAATCAGTCAAAAAAAAAACTATAAAAAAGTAGAAGAAAATGTAAAGTAACTTACTGGGGGGGGGGAACCCAACAACTGTCCTGGAAAAAATAAATCCAGGATTGATAATTTAAGAATTATTGCGCCACTTGAAAGCCATGATAAAAAAGTACCCTGGACAGCATCTTTGAAGAAATCAAGTAAAACTCCCTGAGTTCCTAGACCCAGAGGGTAAAAGAATCATTCAAAGAATCCACCAATCACCTTTTGAAAGAGATGCCAAAATGAAAACTATAAGGAATATTTCAGCCAAATTCAAAATTATCCGGTCAAGGAAAAAAAAATATTGCAAGCAGCCAGAAAGAAGCAATTCAAATATCAATGAGCCATGGTCAGGATTACACAGGATCTAGCAGCTTCTACATTAAAGGATCAGAGGGCTTGGAATATGATATTCCAGAGAGCAAAGGAGGTTAGATTATAACTAAGAATCAACTACCCAGAAAAACTGAGCATAATCTTTCAGGGGAAAAGACAGAAAGTTAATGAAATAGGGGACTTTCAAACTTTCCAGACAAAAAGACCAGAGCTGACCAGAAAATTCAATCTTCAAATACAAAACTCAAGAGAACAATAAAAAGGTAAATGGGAAAGGAAAAAAAATACAACTTATTACTCAGTAATATTTAAACTGTTTACATCTATAAATAGGAAGATGATATTTGTAACTCTGGGGAACTATATCTTTATTAAAGCATGTAGAAGGGGTATACATATAGAGAGGGCATGGGTATAAGTTGACTTTTATGTGATGATAAAAACTAATGGGGGGAGGATAGTACTGGGACAAGAGAAAAAGAGGAGGCAGAAAATGTCAAATTACATCACATGAAGAGGTATAAAGACCTTTCACAGTAGAGGGAAAGAAGGGAGGGAGGCAATGTTGTTTGAACCCTACTGTCATTGAATTTAGCTCAAAGAGGAAATAACAAACATACTCAGTTAGTTATAGAAATCTATCTTGCCCTATGGTAAGTAGGAGTGAAAAGGGGAAAAAAAGGGAGGGGAGGCTAATAGAAGGAGACGCAGATTGAGGGAGGCAGTGGTCAGAAGCAAAACAGTGTGAAGAGGGAAAGGGAGAAAGGAGAGAGATAAGTATGAACTGAGGAAAAAGAGGATGGAGGGAAATACACAGAAATCATAACTGTGAGTGTGAATGGGATGAACCCATAAAAAATAACAGAGCAGATTAAAAACCAGAAGAAATACATTTGAAGCAGAGAGATACACACAGAGTAAAGGCAAAAGGCTGGAGCAGAATATATTATGCTTCTGCTAAAGTTAAAAAAGGGGGTGGGTAGCAATCCTGATCTCAGAAAAAGCAAAAGCAAGAATAGGTCTAATTAAAAGAGATAAGGAAGGAAACTACTTCTTGCAAAGAACCAAAGACAATAAAATAATATCAAGACTAAACATATATACACCAAGTGGCATAGCATCCAAATTCTTAGAGAAGTTAAGTTATAGGAAGAAATAGAGAGCAAAACAATACTAATGGGAACCTCTCCCTTCCCCTCCCAGAACCAGATAAATCTAAGCACAAAATAAACAAGAAAGAAGTTAAAAAGAGGAATAGAATTTTAGAAAAGTTAGATATGGTAGACCTCTGGAGAAATTGAATGGGGATAAAAAGGAATATACTTTTTATCAGAGTTATATGGCATGGTACATAGGGCATTACAAACCTTACAATCCAATGCAGAAATGTTGAAATATTAAATGTATCCTTTCAGATCATGATGCAATAAAAATTGTATGTATTAAAGGGCCATGGAAAGATAGACTAAAAATTATTTGGAAACTAAATAATCTGATCCCAATAAAATGAGTGGGGCATACAATAAATCATAGAAATAATCAATAACTTCATCCAACAGAATGAGAATAATGAGATAATATACCACTTTGATAGCTATGAATTGGTACCTCAGAGTTGTTTTAATTTGCATTTTTCTAATCAACAGTGATTTAGAGCAATTTTCATATGACTATAGATACATTTAATTTCTTCATCCAAAAACTACCTATTCAAATCCTTTGACCATTTATCAATTGGGAAATGACCTGTAATCTAATAGATTTGAGGAAGATTGGCTGACATGACAAAACTGGAAAATGACAAACTTTGGAGAACATGTTGGAAAATTGGAACACTAAGGCAGTATTTGTGGAGTTAGGAACAGATCCAACTATTCCAGAAAACAGTTTGAAACTATGCCCAAAGGGCTATAAAAACATGCATACCCATTGCTCTAGAAATGCCAGTACTAGGTCTGTATCCCAAAGAGATCATGAAAATGAGATCAGGAACCACAATTATATTTATAGTAGCTCTTTTTGTGGTGGCCAAGAACAGGAAATTGAGGGGATGCCCATCAATTGGAGAATGGCTGAACGATTTGTAGCATATGAATTTAATGAAATACTATTGTTTCAACAAGAAATGGTGAGCAAAATCTTGGGCTTCAAAAAAACTTGGAAAGACTTTCATGAACTGATGCTGAGTGAAGGGAGAAGAACACCATACACAGTAATAGCAACACTGTGCGATGACTCATTTTGTTAGACTTGACTCTTCTGAGCAATGCAGTGAGCTAGGACAATTGCAAGGAGCTCATGATGGAAGGTGCCGTACATATCTAGAGAAAGAACTGTGGAGTCCGAATGCAGATGGTAGCATAGTATTTTCTCTTTTGTTGTTGTTGTTGTTTATTTTTTTTTTCTTTCTCATGGTTTTTTCCCTTTTGTTTTGATTCTTCTTTCACAGCATAACCAATGTGGAAATGTGTTTAATATGATCATATATGTACGGCCTATATCAGTTTGCATGCTGTCTTGGCCAGGGGGTAGTGGAAAGAGTGGGAAAAATTTAGAACTCAAAATATTTTAAAGGGAATGTTGAAAACAAAATAGATTTTTTAAAGGACATTCTCTGATCAAAGAACTTATACTGTAATGAAGAAAACACAGAAAGCAATATCCAAAATTATATCGTGCTTTAATATTTACAAAGATGAAAAAATGCTTAAGTCTGCTGCCAGCTCCTGAAGGAGAGTCAGGACATCAACATGGTCCCTTCTGGCTTCATCTGCAGCTGGCCAACAGCCTCTCCACTGCCACCACCCCTGCTACATGTGGAAAATGCTCGCCTTCATTTTATGGGTGCTGATTGGAGCCTCCCAGAAACCAGTAGCTCCCAGTGAGGATGGAAGAGTGCTATTGGCAGCCCATAACTTTGCAAATGCTGCTTCATTTGATATTAAGATATGTGATGTTCATCAGCTTGAGGAGGGCCCTCTCACAACAACAGTTCTCACTAGAAAAAAAGGACCAGTACCAGTATAAGTAAAAGATCATCAATGGTTTCTGCCATGTGTATGATGATCAGGAAGCTTTTTATATGGGGTTTGAAACCGGTATAAATCCTATACATCATGTGATTACAGCCTTTTGAGCTCATGGCTTTACCTATACTGATGGATTTCCCATTCGAGAAATTCTGGCAGAGCTTAGGGATGAAGAAGGGAGTGTATTAAAGGAAAGGGAGGATCTACATCCATGTATACCAACAACTTCTATAGTGGCAATAGCATTGTTGGAGTTCAGGTATCTGGGAGCTAGTATTGCCCTAGCCTGTAAATACAATGAAAAAGATGAGATCTGTTTGACTTTCTATGGAGATGGTGCTGCTAATCAGGGTCAGATATGGGAAACTTACAATATGGCAACTTTGTGGAAATTACCTTGACTTTTCATTTGTGAGAATGATCCTTTTGGAATGGGAACTTATGTAGAGAGAGCAGCAGCCAGCTGGCACTGACTTATAAAAGAGGAGACTTTATTCCTGGAATAAAGGTAGATGGGTATGGATCTTCTATATGTCTGTGAGGCAACAAAATTGGTTGCTGCCTACTGTGGATCAGGAAAGGCATGAGTAACCTGGTGTCATTTATATTACCCAGGAAGAAATTTCAGGAAGTGAAGAGGAAGAGTGACCTTACCACGCTTCCTAAGGATAGAATGATGAACAACAACCTTGCCAGTATTAACGAATTAAAGGAAATTGATGTTGAAGTAAGGAAGGAGATTGAGGATGCTGCCCAGTTTGTTCCAGCTGGTCCAGAGCCACCTTTGCAAATTTGAGATGCAAATCAGTAGATCAAGTACAAATTTGTCAGGAAAGGGAAGTATGTGGTGCAACTTATAGAAGGCCTTTAATGGAACTTTATTTTGTCAACTTTAAGAAACTAAATGTTAGATTTAAGGAAGTGATAAAACCTCCAGAAACAAACATTTTGAATTGTCATTAGAAGATACTAAATATGTATATATATGTATATGTATACATATATATACATATGTGTGTATACATATATGTGTATGTATACGTATGTATATGTATTAAATTCAAGAGTAAAATCCATGCTATATTTGTATATTATGTTAATTATTTTATTAAAGGAACAGAATCAGTTAGTTTGTATCATTATTTAACAGTTTATGCAGCCATTTTAAAAGATGGAGATTCAAAAAACTAGGTGAAAAGTAACTTAGCTGGAAAAAAAATATATTTTCTCCCACACACATAAAATTCTTAACTAGGCCTATTTATATTTCCTTTTTGTTGACCAGGAGGAAACCCTAACATACTTGACTCCCCCAAAAAGCTGATAAAACACTTAATGGGAGAAAAAAAAACTCTTTTGTTTTAGCTTGATTGGTTAGTGATATTACTAAATGACAAGCAATGCAGGGTGTCAGTATGTAATTTAGAAAAATATAATAATAGTGTTACAATGAAAAATGTCACCATAACTAATTTGATTAGAACAATTGTTTCTACCTTTATTTTAAAATTATTTTTGAAAAAGATGAAATGCTGAATTGCCATTCCCAACCAAATCATGCTTTTAAAAATATAACAAGGGAAAAAAATAAAGTAATTTGCTTCCTGTTCATATGTAAAAACAAAGCTGTTTTTTCTCTTGAAAATCATATATTTACATTTAAATTTCAGATTTTTAAGCACAATAGGAAATATTCCTTTGCTAATTGTTAATTATATACTAATAGACTATCTTTGTAAAACCGCAATACTAACAATTAAAGGTCATTCTATTAAAATAATACTTTCTCCTCTTTCAATCTCCCAGCAAGTGATATAAAACATAAATGTATATATTTCAATTAGTAAATGAAAATTGTTGTTTTAAAAAAAAAATTAGGGTACACTGGCTACATTGGCATGTCTAAACCAGGATTTCTTTAGCTGGATACGACACAATTATATATATGTGTGTATGTGTATATGTATGTGTATATGTGTGTACTCACATGTGTACATGTGTGTATGTGCATGAGTGTATATGTATGTATGTGTGTATCTATGACACACATATGTGTGCATGTATATGTCTATAGTTATGGAGATGTGTATATATGTATATGTGTTTATACAAACAGGTACATATATATGTATACATGTGTACACATATGTATATGTATATATACACATATTGTGTCCACATATTTATTTCAAATAGTGTCATTATTATACAAATTCTAAATGGCATCCATTTTTGTAAAGCAATTATCTATTTAGTATTAAATTCCTAAACTGTTAATTAAACAAATAATTGAGAAATATTGTGCAAAAATAGCAGAATTCACATACATATTTACTAGAAGTTTAACAAAGAATGATATGGAATGTTTAACTCACTCATTTCCACAGTGTTTGTTTTTATTTTTTAATTTTTTTTACTGTGATTAAACCTGATGTTTGATTTGTGAGGGTGCACCAAAAAAAAAAAATATTTGCTTTGCAAGTTATAAATATTGCCTCAGTTTGTACTTACAACAACCCTGCAAGGTAGGTGTTATTGCTATCCTCATTTTACATATAAGGAAACTAAGGCAGACAAATGTTAAGTGATTTTCCTGGAGTCATACAGCTAAGTAAGTGATACTATTCCTAGACCATCTAGCTGAAAGAAGGGAGAAGAAAAGCAAGAAGATGAAAGCAGCTTTTGCCTAGCACAGTTTTGAAGTCTGAAACATCAGGAAGAGGGCCAGGAGATGAACAAAGGCTGACCATCCTGGTTCTCTCCACAAAATGGAGAACTCAGGAGAATTCACAAATGGCAGCAGAGAGTGGGCTTTGTGGAGGGGCATTTCAGGTGATGAATGTCATAAGGATGGTTGGATATTCTAGAGCAAAGAGTCCCTAGATGTTGAGAGAATCCCACAATGAGACAGCAGCAGTAATATGGTTAAGAATTCCAGAACATATATTATCTTTCTTTCTTTCTTTCTTTCTTTCTTTCTTTCTTTCTTTCTTTCTTTCTTTCTTTCTTTCTTTTTTCTATCTATCTATCTATCTGTATATCTATCTGTATATCTATCTATCTATCTATCTATCTATCTGTATATCTATCTGTATATCTATCCATCTATCTATGTTCCTGAATCCCAGGTTAGGAACACTTGGATATTAAAAGAATACATTGTATTTCCTTTCTAGCTTTCTATACTGTAGACCATTGCCAATTGGTAGATAGAAAATCTTTAGAATTTCTCTCCTCTATTCGTTTCCAGATTCTCTGACTAAATGATTACCTGATGCCAGTTGTGACTGAAAAGTTAGTCTATTTTATTTTTAATGGTGGTAGAGAGCAAGAGTCACAAAAGAAGAGAACTACCCCCATTGACTTCCATGTCAATATACATTACCATCTGGTTACACAGATAATTGGGGCAAATGCAGATAATGCAAAATCTATTTTTTTTTAAATGATCTGGCTAATTGTAGCTGTTCAGACCTGACCTTAAAGTATTTCTACTTTGGCAAAGTGAATGACATGAAATGAGTACACACAGAGAAGTTTTACAATGGCAAACACTGGCAAGAGAGGGATGAGGGAGGGGATTTATAACTTTCTTTCCCATGAGAACCCCTCCCCATCCCCACCCACTGACCTCAAGCTTCTTTCCTTGTCTCCTGAGAAGCCAGTCAAACTCCACACTGGCTCTCTTTGGCTGCAAAGACTTTTGTCTAAGATTTATGGAGAGGAACTTGACAGTTTCCTTTGTAGCTGAACACCCACCTACTACTGGTGCCTTTCATTTATCAGTTCTCTTTTAATAGTGGATTCCTGAGGAATGCACAATTTAATAGTTACTGTAGTATGACTGAGACAGCTGTCTGCTGCACTGACATTCTAATGATGTGGCTTTCCTTGGAAATGCATGTTTGAGTCATATCAATAGAAGGACACCATACAGATTCCTCAGTTTGGTTTCAGTTTACTTCTGTCTTTGTGTGTGGGCCTGCAGGTCTTTCCTTGTTTTATAAAAGCAAACAAACAAACAAAAAATAATCCATATGGTGGCTTTTCATCTGCACTATTTTTAAGCCCTTTATTTAGTTAAATCTCAACTGTACTAATAATAGTAGTAACAATAATGAAAGGTCATTATATGTCACTATATAATATACATAAAGAATTACTTACAATAACCTTTTGAAGTAGGTAATGCAAGTCTTATTCCCATTTCATAGATTATTTAATTAAGGATCTCAGAGAACCCAAAGGTTAGCTAAATAAGATCTCATAAGAAATGAAAAAGATTAGGTTGATCAGGTGACATTAGGCAAATTGGTATATGAGCCATGGAATTCCAACTCCAGAGCCTCTTCCACCATAATAAGAAAAGAAAATGAAAAAAAAAATACCATAATTACCTAACAATTTTGCTCATTTTATAAATCATCTTTCTCCTCAATTTAACAATGTTTAGCAATAATAAGATATAAAGTATAACTCTTCACCTCTGTTGTAGGAAGAGAATATTTTCAGAAGTCGGAAACCAATTCTGATCACGGCTTCTGGCACCATGCCTAAGGTACTGTGGTCTGGGAGTGAGAATACTTGGCATAATCAGCACTGCTGGAGCAGGGGATGGACTTCATCCAATAGCAGCAGTAGTCTCTCTGGAGCCTGGTAGAAGTGCTGGAGTCTCTTGGTCTAAGCTCATTTTTCCCTAGGGACATCTGTGGCTGTTGCTTCTGCCAAGGCGCCTGTTAATGCTGTTTGTGGAGATTCCCAGATTCCCAAGAGCAGGCATATGAACAAACCACATAAACTGGGAAGTGCAAATCATTTCGTGTGATCATGGGATTTGCAACAGGAAGGAAACAAATATTATTCAGCAAAACTTTGTCATCTTATAGACCAGGAAACTAAAGTCCAGAGAAGTGATTTCCCCAAGGTCATGAATTAAGTAATAAGCAAACCTGGAATTTGAATCTAAGTCTTAGGCCTCCCAATCTAGTAGCTTTACTACTTCATTATGGGTTATATTCATATATAAACAAAACACAATTAAAAATAAATCTAATGAAAAGGATATAGTAATCATTTCTAAATAATCTTTTATAATTAGAAACTTTAAAGGTTTTCTTTTTTCTCTCTTTGAGGGGGCATATTATGTATGCAATAGAGTAAGGGTGGGGAACATGCACCCTCAATGCAACATGTGGCCTTCTAGGTCCTTAGGTGTGGTCTTTTGACTAAATTGAAGTTTTATAGAAAAAATCCTTTTAGTAAAGAGATTTGTTCTGTGAAGTTTGGATTCAGTCAAAGGGTCACACTTGAGGACCTAGAGGGCCACATATGGCCTTGAGGCTGAAGGTTCCCCACCCCTGCAAAAGACTAATAAACACATTAAAATAATTCTCAGATCTTGTCTGTGTCAAGTTTTGTAGTTCATGAGATTCTTATAGGCTGAGATAGGTTTAAAATATTTGATCTCCCTCTCCATGTATCAAGATCACTTCAGGAGCTAATAATTTGGTCTATGTTATATGATAATATGATATACTGGAAAGGACACTGAATTATTTATATTGATAATTGGCTTCCAGTTCAGCATTGCTCTGAGTTTTTCAAGCTCTGTGACCATGAATCAATTACAAAGATTCCACAACAATTTCATTCAATGCAATGTGACAATTTTAACAATATTTGTTAAGCACTCCATATGTGCTCTTTTGTGGTAAACAAAGACCAAAAAAAAAAATGACCCCAAGGAGGTGCTTTCTACTTCAGAGAAGACAGGATTTACAATTTAGACCTGGAATAGACCATAGAGTCCATCCAATCCAACTCCATCATTTTAAATTTGATGATTTTGAGGCCTAGAAAGGTAAAATAGCCCCAAAAAATGTAGAGATGGGAAAGATACCAGAGGCTAACTGTTTAAATACCCTTACTTTACATAAAAGGAAATTGAGATCTAAAGATGAACAAATATCCTGACCAAAGTCACACAGTATGAGAGGCAACATTTGAACCCTAGTCACAGAAGCAGAGATATGGAAGGTCTGTTTGGGGAAGGAAGCCATGTAATACAACCCCTCCTTTGACAGAGGAACAAAGAAAAAGTTTACATAGATACTAAGTATCAGAAGAGAAATTTAAACTTAGTCCTTTAACTCCAGATGTACCCTTTCTATAACAATATCATATAATCATACACAAATGAGGTGATGAAGTTTCTGTTTAAAAACAGAGAGGATTAGATAGATTACCAATTGATTCCAACTCTGAAATTCACCAATACTGAGTTATATAAGAATGAAAAAGTTAAAAAGGATGGATCAAAAAATAATTTCCTTTAAAAAAAAAGAATACATGAGATCCTAACCCCTTCACCTTGCTGAGAAGACAACATTCAGTATCAGTCCCTCAGAGAGTTTATGTGATTCTCTCTTTCTAATGCCCTCATGGACCAAATGGCCAGCAGAGTATTCATAAAGATAAAATTTGGGGACTCTTCTCATTTCTGGCTTACACACCTATGCAAAAAAAAAAAGTAGAGATTGTTATTTTTAGGAAATGGAAACAACAAAAGAAAGCTAAAGAGGCAGAACCCAGATGGTGCAGAAAAGGGAAGAACACATCTGAGCTCTTCCAAATTCAACCACAAATAACCATAAATAACACCACAAAATGAATTCT
>JAQQSZ010018816.1:0-10499 GCA_028646595.1 Phalanger gymnotis | reverse complement strand
GTTTTCCTTGGAGGCTTTTGATGTAGGCTCTTTGACTTTGTTGACTTCTTCTGGCTGTATGTTTTGGTCTTCTTCGTTACCTAAGAAAGATTCCAAAGTCTGAGTCTGAATCTGAGAGCATTTTTGCTGCCTGGCCATGTTTCCAGCCAACTTACTTGACCCTTGAGTTTTTCAGCAGGGTATTAATGCTTGTAGAGTAAAGAGTACTTTGTTCCAAGCTTGAGGGGTTGCATTGTTGTTTTCAGAGCTATTTCTATACAGCCAGCTCTGCCACACCAGTGCTCCTCCTTCCCCAAGAACCACCAACCTAGACCTGACTCGGATCTTAAGCAGGCTCTGACCTCCTGTTCTGATCAGCCACTTAATTCCTCCCACCAGGTGGGCCTGGGGCTGGATGCAACTGCAGCTCTAGTTCTGTAGCTGCCCCACCTCTGCTGCCCCAGTGGCAGTGGCCAAATCTGGAACTCCTTTCACTTTGTCTCCTGCAGCTTTTGTCTTTGGTGTTTGTTGGTTGAGAAGTCTGGTAACTGCCACAGCTCACTGATTCAGGGTGCTAGGGCCTGTTCCGCCAGGCTCCCAGCTCTGTATGCAATAGACCTTACTCAGCGACCATCCAGGCTGTCCTGGGCTGGATCCCTGCATCCCTCTGCTATTTTGTGGGTTCTGAAGTTCTAGAATTTGTTCAGAGCCATTTTATAGGTTTTTGGAGGGACCTGGTGGTGGGGGGAGCTCACACAAGTCTCTGCTTTCCAGCCTCCATCTTGACTTGCATGAGCTTCGAGAAACTTAAAAGGCTTTTACACATGCTAACTATTAACTGTTGATTAATAAAATATATGCTGAAAGAGGTACCTGTGAATTGTCATACTTTTAAATGAATTTGTATTTTATTAATCATAGCATTTGAAAAATAGTAAATATCTCTAAGACATAATTAATTCAGTATGTGGAGAGTATGTTTACTCATTTATTATATTTTAATATAATGCATATTTTATTGGAGCTAAAAGTCAAAATGATAATACTTGGCATGACTAATAACAATCACTAACATTTATATATTACTTTAAGGTTTGCAATATACTTTACATATATTATCTCATTAGATCCTTACAACAATCTTATGAGATAGGTGCTATTAATATCTTCATTTTACAGATATATATGAGGGCCCCTGGTAATAATTCTTCAGTGCCTTAGGGATCAATGACCTACAGACTGAGAAATGCTGGTCTCTAAGCTATTGTCCTCACTTTTACACACATCCTCATTTTTTTGATCTGCACAATAGCACCATGAGGACAAAGACATTATTACTCATCTTACAGATCAGGAACCGAAGTAAAATGGTTTGATGAAGGTGCTTTGGCTAATAAATGGTAGAGTTGGGGGCAAGGATCCATGTATTATGAATATTAGCCCAGTGATTTATTTTTCCATTTCACTCTGTGACCTCTTGATAATTTATTTTTTAAAATCATCTAAAATTCACAATGCTAAAAAAAGCAAAAGCCTCATGATGTTGAGCTTATTTATGCATCTGTTTCAACACTACTATTATTAAGTAATTTCAAAGGAAAAATTAATTCTGGTTAAGGTTTGCTTTCTTGATATATTTGCGCAAATATACTCAGAACGTATTTGTTGATGATGACAATGGAAGAAATATAGAAAACAAATTTAAAAGTTATAAAACTTTGCCTTTGGAATTCTATTTAGAGTTTTTGTAGTTTAAAGCAGTTCCTATGAAAATTCTTAAAAAAGAAAAAGATAGAAAGCAAAGGAAAATGATGTATGTACCTACAGTAAATTTTTTAGTTCATTATAAATTGTAGGATTCAATGTCACATAATAATTGTTCAGACAGCTTTGTTTTTTTCCTCATGTAAGCATTATTTTTCCTTCCTTTTCATTTACTACATTTCTAATAGTATAGCTGTCATTCTTTTTCTTTGTGTTCCATTACAGTTAGCAGTGAAGACTCTATGGTTGTTGTCCAGGGAGGTAGATCATAGTTCATTTTAGTTGACTTACGTATCTTTTTTTTAATCTATTATACTAGGGGCACAGTTTAAATGAAATGCCTTTGTTTTCTCTTGAATTGTCTTAGTGCAATATAGAGTGAGGGTTTCCCCCAAAAAATATCAAACTATTATCACATATGTAATTGAAATTATGGTTTACCTTTGCAGATAATGACCACAATGGTCCACTAGGGGAAAAGATGTAAGAGGTAGAGTAAAAGTGAACCCAAAATCTAGATAAAGCAAATTAGTTTAGAAAAACTGTTGATATGTTGCAACAGAAGAAACATTAGTACTTTCATATGACATAAAAGCAATATAATCATCTTCATATTTTGAGTGTGTAGAGTCTTATTATTTTCAGTTCTCAAAGAATTATTTTTATCCAAAGATTTTATGTATAATTAAGAAAACATACTACTCATAAATGTTAGGTAAAACAATGTATAGAGCACTTGGCTTGGAGTCAGGAAGACTTGAGTTCAAATGTGGTCTAGGTAATTAACTAGTTGTGTGATATGAGATAAGTTGCTTAACCTCTATTTGCCTCAGTTTCCTTATCTGTAAAATAACATTAATAATAGGACCTACCTCTCAGGGGTCTTGTGAGGATTAATTGAGATAATAATTTTAAAGCACTTATCTCAGAGCCTGGTATATAGTAAGTACTATATAAATTTTATCTATTAATTAATTTATTATTTATGATTAGATAATATGTTCTCATTACTAATATGATTGCCTTTATCTTATCATTAATGTGAAGCATAGTTTCTTGCTAAGATACCAAACTGTTGATAAATCATAAGACTGAATCCCCAGAGATAATTTTTTATTCTAAATATACATATAAATATGCAGGATAATGATTCCAAAAGAAAAGAAAATATTACTGACAGCTAGAACTAAGCAAGGGTAATAAAATGATAATATGAATAACATGCATATCTCATCAGTGCTTAGAATGGTAGTCTGCAGATGTGGTCCTGGCAGGTACAATATCTCCATGTCCTGTCTATATGTTTGGAGAGGTAATACAGCGTAGTGGATAAAGTGCTTGCCTTGGAGTCAAATTCTGTCTTTGAAATGTACTAGCTATGTGATTATAAGCAAACCATTTAATCTCTTGGTCACCCCAGAATATCTCTCTCTGTGCAGTGCAAGAGGAAGTTTCTACACTGAGCACTCCTCCATATCCATAAAAACACAGTTCTCACCAAAAACAATTGTTTTATTCATTGCTATACCATTGACTTTGCTCCTGTCATTCTTTTTTTTTTCCTTTTTACTCTTTTTTTTTTTTAAAAAAAATACTTTGTTTTAGACGCAAGGGCCAGAACACAAATACCGAATAGAGAAAAGGAACAAAACATCATAAACTTAATTACCGAAATTTAAATACAAAGGAAGAACAAAAAAGCATGTCATGTGCATAGCAGAACTAGAGGATTTGATATATATATAACAATAGATTTTCATTTCAAGAAAGCCTATATGATAAATAATGCATATTGTGTTAAGAATTTCCCATCTTCTTTTTGCATCCTTGTGAGTTTTCTTTTGTTCTCTGCTGTGCACTTTTTTATTTTGTTCTTTTTTCCATCCCTCCACCCCACCCTGGAAGGCTACAATAAAGTTTAGATGTTTCTCTATAACTGTAGATATATACATACACATATACATATATACATACATATATAGACATATACTTTCCCAAACATATTCTACTCCTGATCTTTGTTTTCATATTTGTGCATATCTCTTGTTACCTATCCCTCCTGATTCCTCTACTTCCATCCACCAACTACCTTGCCCTCCTTTTACTTGCCTACTCCTCTCCAAGGATTCCTCCCCTATGCTCCCATTCCCATAAATCTAAACACTCTTTTATATTCCCCTTTTACCTATTTCCTCATTCTCTCCTCTAAAAATTCCTCCCATGTCCTCTTCCCCTTCACTATACCTCTACCATTTTATTTCTTTGCTTTCCCAATGAAAGTAGGTTACCAGAACTACCAGCCCTCCTTAATCTTCTGTATCCTTTCTTCCTCTTGCACCTCATTTGTATACAATAGTTAGTCTTTTTAGCTGTTTCCAAATGGTTTTACTTTTTACATTCATATCATAGTCAGGTTTACACCCTCTCTTTCTTATGAGCTCACCAATTATTAATAAGAATCTTAGATGTACATTTTACATTTTATGGTATAGAAAAGGTAAATAGTCTGTCCTTAGGAATCCCTTATAGTCAGTCTTTGGTATGTACCTTATGTTTCTCTTGGTTCTTGTATGCCAAATCTATTAAGTTCATAATTTTTTAAAAGAAAGTCTTGAAAGTCTGAGAGTTTATCAAATATCCATTTTTTTTTCATTCAAGATGATACTTAAATTTGCAGGGCATGGTACTTTCGGCCGCAGCCCCAGATCTTTTGTTCTTCATATATTGTATTCCGAGACGTGTGGTCCTTTAATGTCTCTGCTGCCCTCCCTTCTGTCACCCCACTCCCTCCCCCCACCTTATCCCCTTTCCCCTTACTTTCTTGCAGGGCAAGATAGATTTCTATACCTCATTGCCTATATATCTTATTTCCCAGTTGCATGTAAAAACAACTTTTTTTTAACATTTGTTTTTAGAATTTTGAGTTCCAAATTTTCTCCCTTCTTCCCTCCCCACCCACCCTCCTTGAGAAGGCAAGCAATTCAACATAGGCCACACATGTATCATTATGCAAAACACTTCCATAATAGTCATGTTGTGAAAGACTAACTATATTTCCCTCCATCCTATCCTGTCCCCACTTATTCAATTTTCTCAATTGAAATATTATTAGCAAGAAATTCTCTCTGAAGCAAGAAAAAAACATTTTTTTTAAAGAGCTATGCTGAAGATATAATAATACCCCACCCCTATAGAAAAATCAGAAGTTACCTTAAATTCTAGGTTTGGGGGAATTGTCTCTTTTTTTCTCATTGTCTCTCTTTTTATTCCTTTCCCTCACTTTTCTTTTGATTCTTAATAAACATAACCAAACTACATTTTTTTTAAAAAAATAGGGCATTTGAAGGGGTAATAAAGACAGCTAATAAATAGGTTTGAGGTGTTGATTATTTTTTAAAGTGTCTGAAATGAGACAGAGGCTGTAGTGAATGCAAATTTTGATACATCAGAGAGGAAAAATTCCTTTATCAAAAAGATTTAAGGGGACTTTCAGAAAGGGGCAATAATACGCCAGAACAAAAATCATCAATAGAGTGAGAGTTATTTTTTCCACATACAAGTCCAAACTGTATGTCTAAGATGGTGCCTGTGTCTATATCCTGTCAATCATCCACCTTCTTTTATTAGTCTCAGATAGAAGATAAACAACAAGACTGACAGTTTTGTGTCCTTTGGCGTTTTTGTGTCACCATCACAGAGTAAGAGGGTATTATGTCATCACTCAAGTCTGTCAGGTTTGGTGTCCTCTTCTGTTCATCTTAAACATTGTTTTTCTCATATTCCTTTGAAATTGATTCACAAAACAGATTGAGATTATGTGTTCTTTTAATTATTAAAATTCTCCCCCCCACCAGAATATGATATATTTCTCTTCTGACTAGAAAAATTAACCTCTCTCATTCACTGCCACCAAAGCTAAAATGATGCCGATATTTCCAGTTGTGCTTCTATCTCCAGAATATATAGAAATTCTGATTTTAGAACTACAATTTAAATGTACACAATGGTTAGTAGATAATAATAGACTTGAGGTAACATGTGGAATTTTTTTTGAGATTTTCAAACATTTTCAGAAGTTGTAAGGGATTATTACTATCTCTATAATCATGAAATGATATAAATCAGATAAAGCAATAAAAACATGGGTTTTTTTAGAATTTAAAATTGTGCATCTTAAAAAAAAAAAAACTTGGTGTTTTTCACTGCAATGGCTAGCAATGTTCCTTTGTTTTCTCATGGTACAGGGAGAGTTATCTGATACACAAATAGTATGTCTCAAATGAGTCATGAAAATTTTCCTGTGATTTATTGGTCCTCAAATATTTTTATTTTTTTCCTCCTGGTACCTTGTCTAATGCATGTTGTCTTGATTGCATATTTCTATTGATTAGATGGTGTTTTAATGATTATTTCTTTTACTGGTATATGCTTAGAAGGTGCTATACCCCATTGGTACTTAAATGCTAATTGATTTATGAATAAGAAGCAAAAAGGTATAATTCTCTCTCTCTCTCTCTCTCTCTCTCTCTCTCTCTCTCTCTCTCTCTCTCTCTTTCTTTCTCTGTATATATGTATATACAGGTGGATAGATATACATGATATAGATACACGCACACAATAAAAAACTAAATCCACTTAATTTGGATGCTTCCATAGATCTTACCTTGTAGACTTTTAAATCATGTGGTAAAACACATAACTACTTTGTTTAATTATTTCATTTGAAAATGAGGTCTCAGCTTTTGACAGTGGGTTCCTGCTTTCCCTCTGCCAACATCTCTGCCTCCTCCACTTAATTCTTCAGACCTATTTTCCTCCACTGAATTCAACATGCTGTTTTTTTCTAGTGTTTTTGCCCATTTCTCTCTTTTCACTCACTTCCAAACTTCTAAAAAGAATAGTCTATATTTGTTGCCTCCATTTCCTTTACATTTATTTACTCCTCAATTTTCAATGTTCTTTTGAAATTATATTCTTCAATGTCATTCAGACTTCCTTATCACTAAATCCAGTCTTGTTTTTTCCCCCATCCTCAGCTTCCTCCTCATTTTCCATTGTAGTCTACCTAACTACTTCTTGATACCACCTTTCCTTGGTTCCCTCTCCTACTTCTCTGGCCACACAACTATACCTAGTTCTATTCTTTAACCATAGGTGAAACACCCTAGTTACTATCATTGACCATCTTTTCTTCTTTCTCTGCAATCTCAAAGTCTTAGACTTTTATGGCTCTAAGTGACTAGTAACCAAATAGTCCTATGCTTTACCTTAAACATGAGATTCAGGCAGTTGAATTGCCCCATGAATGGCCTCACAACTATAAACTGACAAAGTCTGAACTAAGATCTGATTCCTATTTCAGTATACTTTCTATTATAATGTACTGGTACTAAATTCTATGATAATGAAAATTTCTGCACTATCTGATTTACAAATCCTCAAAATTTAGTTAATATATCCCTTGATTATTTCAGTTGATCTCATTGGCTTCAATTATCATCTTTATTCAGACAAATCAAAAGTACATGCCTAAACCTCCTGGATTTTTCTAGAAATCCTGTCTCATACTTCCAACTGCCTGTCCCAGTAGTACCCCAAACTCAGCACAACTGAAATATCTCCTTCTACCCAAACCATGCCCCTAATTTTCTTTATGGTTCCAAAAATGGTAAAGCATTACCATCCTTCTATCACTGAAATATAAATTTAGAGTTATCTTTGATTGTTTACTCTGACCCCACATATTCCATCAATTGACAAGTTCTCTTACTCTACCTTACAACATCTATCACATTTGTCCCTTCCTTTCAACTTCCACAGCAATGCCCCACCCCCTCCCGGTTTAGGTCCTTATCTCTTTTCATTTTGATTACTATTGTAAACTCCTCCATTATCTTCCTGATAACAGCATTCACATTGCTGCTTGCTCAACTTTTTAAATGCATCATTATGATAAAATCACTCCCTCATCTCAGAAACTTTCAGTGCCTCCCTATTGCTCACTGCATAAAGTACAATTGTTTTGTTCCTAAAATTCTTGGCCCTGCATGATGACTCCAACCTTCCTTTTCGCCTTTATCGCCTATGAAATCCCTTCATATAGGCCACATTGCAGCCAAAATAAACTACACTTCAACCCTCCATTTGAATCTAACCCTGCTCCATTCCTGTATCTTTGTTCAGACTATTCCCCATGCCTAGGAAGAACTCCCCTCCTAACCAGTTTTCTCATCTTGAATTCCCTCGCTTCTTTTAAAATCAAATCAGATGTCATTCCCCCAAATGAAGTCTTTCCTGAGCTGAAAGTAATCTTTCCTCCTCAGATTTTCTCATTGCAATTTTTGTGAACCTGTCACCTTTATATAATTTGTCCTTGTATTATAGTTAAATTGTTAAGTGTCTTCTTCACCCCTCCCCCTGCCACCAACCCTCACATCCTTACTAGATTCTGGACTCCTCAAGAGGCTGACCTATATTATGTATATTTTTTATGTCCCTGCTGCCCATAGCAGGTATTTAATAAATGTTCATTAAGTTGAATGTGTTGAATTTATAATTCTCCTAATTTCTTTGGAACAATTTTATGAAATGATCATTTTTATGTTGAACTCATGAGCTCTTGGTGGGATGATCAGCCTATCATTTCTTCTTTCAGGTTCATGGGTGATCATTCAACTGCTTGAGGGTTCTCGTGACATTGTTTTCAGTAACACTTTTAGAAAAGTAACTATTAATTCATCAGGGAACTGTCTAGGTGTGTTCGACTTTTGATGTTGGCATTGTGAAGAGTTTACGCAGCAAGGCAGAACAAAAATAGTGCTGTGTAAATCCAGGAAGACCTGAGTTCCAATCCTGCCTCAGACCTAGCTGTTTGACCATGTGCAAGTCACTCTTCCTTCTGTGCTACTCAGTTTTCCAATCTCTAAATGAGGATAACCATAGTACCTACCTCCTGTTGTAAGGATCAAATGAGAGAATATGTTATGCTCTTCACAAATTGCAAGGCACTATATAAATTCTAACTATTATTACTGTTATTATTCTGACTGTCATCCTTTGGAAAGGATCTGCTGGAACAAATAGGTAGTTCTGTGGTTGATGGTTCATAAAATCTTTCATTTTTACTCAAAATAGACAAGACTGCATTTACATTGTGTTTCTTTTATGTGTTTCTCATGACCTCAGTGAAATCTATCCAGGAGAGAAGTAGAATCTATGCTTAGCCAGTGCAATTTTAAGGCCACCAACCTCAAAGCCTACTGGTCCTTGTCTCAGGGCTCAGCACTATTACTGTGGTGCCAGCGAGCAGATTAACCTTTGAAGCTCTAACTACTATGCTATGGATTTCCCACTTGAGGGTTTTGAAGAGTAAAACGTATTCAGTGCCTTCTCCACGTGTTTCAGACACCACCTCCACAGTCTATCTCATTTCAATTGAGTTGCACAGTAGAAATTCAAGGTTACTTCTGAATGCAATCAAATACAATGTGCTCTTTTATGGTAGCTTTCACCTAATGTGCCTAATTTTATATTTTTTTCCTTGTCTTTTTAGTATGGTTTAGAGATTTCTTCTTCTGAATGACTGAAAAAAGTCCTTTTCTCCATGACTACTCTTAAAAACCTCTTATCCAATTACATTTCTTCAGTTGCTCTTCACATATTCTAGTATTCCCAGTTTCTATCATTTAAGTTTCCTGTTGGCCTGTTTCTTGATAAATTTTCCTGTTAATTTTCATATATTGCCTTATTGAGGCTGAAAGGATATTATTTTCCCCTTTTGAAAAACATCTTCTCCCAGAATATCTACAGTAGAAAGTTTCTTAAAAATAAGTTTTTATTAATGACCTTTTTTAATCACCATAATTTCACTGAGTATTCCTTCCCCTCCCAGAGAGACATCTCAATAAAACAAATAAATTTTTTTAAAAAATTCAAAAAAGAAAGGAAGAAGAACAATCAGAATAACTAAATATTTTTAAAAAAATCTGAAAATATGTGCAATGTACCTGGGATGGAATTTAATAAAAATGTGCTATCACTTACAATGTTCCTAGTTAGGTTTAGATAAGGAATTGCTTTCAAGTGAATATTTTTGACATTCCACTTATTGTTAGATTGTTATTTCTCTTTTCATCTCTTATTTTACTCACATTTTAAGTGCCTTTAAAATGTTTCATTCTGAGCACAGCTAACCATGATTAAAACTTATCTTCCTAGTGAGAGTAATATAAATTAAGATTTTCTGGACTCTGATTATTTCACTGGACCTAGAGTTGCATTAGCAAGATAGTAAATGGTCTGACACTTGTTTTCTAAAAACCAACCATATAAAGAGACTTCAATTGAAATGTTATCATCTTTAAAATGCTAATACCTGGGTGGAGCCAAGATGGCTGCTGGAAAGCAGGGACTACCATGAGCTCCTCACCAAGTCCCTCCAAAAACTTATAAAAAATGGCTCTGAACCAATTCTAGAACTGCAGAAACCACAAAGTGGCAGAGGGAAGCAGGGCTCCAGCCCAGGACAGCCTTGATGGTCTCTGGGTAAGGTCTATCCCGCACGGAGCTGGGAGCTGAGGGGAGTGGAGCTGAGCAGAGCAGAGCCCAGCATGGGTGGCATGGACCAAGGAGACCAGGAGCCGGGTGGAGTGTGCCCTTGCACCCTGAATCAGTGAGCTGCAGCAGTTACCAGACCTCTCAACCCACAAACAGCAAAGACAACAAAGAAGGTTAGTGGGAAAAGCTGCAGGGGACAG
>JAQQSZ010018815.1:0-10499 GCA_028646595.1 Phalanger gymnotis | reverse complement strand
GCAACTGCAGCCTAGTTCTAAAGCTGCCCCACCTCCGCTGCCCCAGGGGCAAGTGGCCGGAACCGCAAACTCAGTCACACAGCTTTTCCCACTAACCTTCTCTGATGTCTTTGCTCTTTGTGGGTTGAGAGGTCTGGTACATGCCACAGCTCAGTATTTCAGGATGCCAGGGCACTTTCCGCTCGTCTCCTGGTCTGGTTGGTCCGCATCTGGTCTGTTTGCGCCGTGCGCGCTGGACTCAGCTCAGCTCCCCTCGGCTGGGGGCTGGGAGGTCCGTGTGGGACCGACCTTACCCAGAGACCCAGGCTGTCCTGGGGTGGGGCCCTGCTTCCCTCTGCCACTTTGTGGGTTCTGCAGCTCTAGAATTGGTTCAGAGCCATTGTTTTCTAGGTTTTTGGAGGAACTTGGTGGGCAGCTCATGCCAGTCACTGCTTCCCAGCCGCCATCTTGGCTCCGCCCCCCGTTTTACCACTTCTTGATGCCTCATAAAGTTAATATACATGCTCAATCCTAATTTTTAGTGAGTTTCTGTCTTCATTTTGCTTTAGAGTCTCCTTCTCCAATCAATTGATTTTACCTTTCAGGGTGTCATTTTCTCTCTTTCAGTTCTGAATCTCCAGTCATTTCACCAATATTATTTCTTAAAGACTTGATTTCATCAATGTTTTTCTTTTTCTATTTTTTTCATTTTTTCTTTTAGCCCTCTAATTTGTTTTTTAAAATACTCATTTAGCTCTTCCAGTAATGCTTTTTGGGCTTGAGACCAGTTCACATTCCCTTTTGAAGTATCAGAGTTAGTTATAGTGTCAATGCTATCCTCTTCCAAATTGGTATTTTGATTATCCCTGTCTCCACAAAAAGAATCAATGGTCCTCGGTTTTTTGTGTTCTTTTTCATGTTGGTTAGGTTTTTTTCTGGCTTTACAGGGGATTTCTGCTTTTGGGGCTCAGGGATTTCTGTCCCAGGTCTCTTGTTCTGGAGATCATGAGTCTATTTACTGGCTTTGTGTATTACCACCTTCAGTTTCCTGAGGTGTGGGGGAGGGGTCTGGCTGCCTGAACTCTCCTTTTCCCCTGGGACTGCTCTCCAGTACTGTTGCTCTTCAGCAATGGTCTCAGATATTTGTTGCCTGTGCTGATGTCTGCCACTGCCCCTGGGGGTGCAAGGATACTTCTGGGCTCCTGGTGTTGATCCCTGCTGGATCTGTCCCTCTGGGACTCAGGAAGTCCCACTGCTAGGCCACTGAAGCTCCACTTCTGTCTCTTCTCTTCCAGTGTTTTTCCCAAGGAATTCTCTTGTTCTGGGAGGGGCGGGGCAGGGATTAGAGCTCTTTATCTGACCAATATGTCTCCTGGAAGTTCAAGAAGGAGCATTTTGAACCTTTGGGCTGCTATCCTCAAGAGTAGATGTCTCGTGGCCAGAAGCATTGCACTACTGCCTCTCATAGCGTTGACAGACTCCCATCCTCTCTTGGGAGGTCTGGGGATCTCCACTGGTTTCAGGTGCCCAGCTTTCTCCCAGCCTGGCACGCAGGCTGGTTTCCACAGCTGCTTCCACTTTGGTGTTGTCTGGTGCAGCTTCACATGCTGAGCGGTCTCACAACCTACACATGGGTCCTATTAACCTTTCAGACTCCTCTGGCTTGGAAATTTGCCTTACTTTGACTGCTCGTAGTTTCTAACTCTCTCAAATCTGCTTAGATTCGCTTTTTCAGAGTAATCTGACAGAACTTGTGAGAGAGCTCCGGTAAGACTGTTTTCATGTGGCCGCCTGTGCCAGTAAGGCAAAATGGGCTTAGTTTAACGGGTACCCTTGAGGAGTTTTGGCTTTTGTTTATAGTGAAAGTACTTTCAGCTGTTAAGTGCTGAGCCCCAGGCCCAAAGCCCTATCAGGTGTGAAACCTGTGTGGGCGCAGATTAATCACTTAAGAGGGGCAAACTCGGGAACCAATGGGTCTCTGGACTCTGGCTTGGCTTCGAGGAGAGGCGAGAAACTACAGCTGGAAAAAAAATCCGAAGCAGAGCCGACCCCTGTGTGGACCCAGGAGTTTGAGCGAGGTCTGGAGGCCAGTGAATATGATTTATGCCATCTTGTTTTTCTGTGGCCTCCTGGCTACTCTTGTGAGGCGGGCCTACTGGGCCTGGAGGCTTGTGTTCACAATACTGGAATGGGGAGGTTGGTTCACTAATTTGTTGCTCTGGGCCCTGAATAATCTTTTTGATGCCTTCTGCTTGGAGAATTCTGCATACCCAACGATTTCGGACCATTCAGATATTTATATGATCCTTTTTGAGATCATAAATTCAGCCTTCCTACTACACCACCTTGGCTCTGTCCCAGTTCTGTTTAGTTCTACCAGGCAAAGTATTCATCTGCAATTTTCATTAACCAAGGATTTTTTTTTTCCTTTGGAGAAGGACCTTGACATTATGAGTACTCATAACATTTTGGACTTATTGCCCAAAAGAATTGAGTTTAGTTATTATTATGTGTATATTGAGACTCTGTGTAGCTGCTGGAGCCTCCTGGCTTTAAGACCAGATGTTGGTGCTTCTCTCTGGTGACTATATATTGCTATGGATAGAGTGATTTGTGTTTATTTGATCTGTTTTTATTGCCACTGTTCATAATTTCTGTTTGTATTTTCTCTGAAGTTCATGATTCTGACTTTTCCCCCTGAATTAAGTGAATGGTATACACATATATATGTTTAATTAAAGTGAGATTGCTGACCCTTTAAATTTTCTTTCCTTAGAAAAGCAGATCAAAGAAGCTGTGCTAGCAGCCCTCCTGTGTGCTGGTGTTATTGGCCTTGCACAGCCACAGTAGCAGCAAGTAGCGTTGTTGTTACAACCCCAGCTTTGAAAACCTATATATTGGTGCTTCTCTCTCTGGTAACTATGTATGTATTGATATGGTCAGACAGAATCCTGTCTGTTGATTTGTATTATTTTCTCTGTTTGTAATTTCTGCTTATAAATTTTGTTTGTATTCTCTTTGAAGTTCAGGGTGGTGACTTTTCCCCCTGAGCTAAGTAAATGATATATGTATGTTTAATTAAAGTGAGATTCTAAGCCACTTAAAGATGTTTTCCTTAGGAAAAAAAAGCAGGTTAAAGAACCTGTGCTAGCAGCCCTCCTGTGTGCTGATACTGTTGGTCTTACACCTCCACAGCAACCTCTAGTAATATTGTTGATACACCTATGCAGACATTCACATATATATGTGGGTATATAAATATGTGTGTGTGCTTGTGTGTGTGTGTGTGTGTGTCCTTGTGTACCTATATGAGGGACAGCTAGGGGCATAATGGGTAGAATACTAGACCTGGAGTTAGAAAGACTCATATTTCTGGATTCAAATTTGGCCTCAGACACTTACTAGCTGTGTGATCCTGGGCAAGTCACTTAACTTTTGTTTGCCTTAGTTCCTCATCTACAAAATAAGTTGTAGAAGGAAATGGCAAACTACTCCAGTATCTTTCCAAAGAAAACCTCAGATGGTGTCCTGAAGAATCAGATATGATGGAAATGAATGAATTTTATACACATGCACACATGCACACACACACACACACACACACACACACACACACACACACAACCATGGGTATATATTTCATCTCTGCCATAGTCTCTAACCTCAATTAATTGTGCTCCTTTAATTCAGGTATCCAAACAACTACGTTCCATTTAATAGTACAGAATCAAATTAACTTTTATAGACTAGTATTTACTTCAAGGGTATAGCAAAAATAAACATATAAAAATTTCCCCAACTAAGACTTGAAGATCAAAAATCTACCCACCCTTCAAAACTACTTCAGGCTTTAAGAAGAAAAGAGGAATTGGATTTAAAGCTTAGTACAGTTGCAATAAACTATTAGTCCCAAAAAGTTTCAAGTCAAAAGGCATTCCCACACCCCTTCCCAGGCATTTATGTGCCCTGGGATCCTGGCTTCTCAGGGATTTCCTGGTGGACTGGTGGCAACATCCCGTTTGTAAACATAGGTTCCAAGGTCATCATGGCTCAAATTCTCAGTCTGGCTACTCTACCTTCTGCACCTGCAAAAGATGAACAAAACAACAGGAAATACCCAGCCCATTTGTGGAACTGCAGAGCCAATGGAAAAATGAAGGTTTCCCCAATTTTGTGGTTGTTCAGTTATTTCAGACTTCTTTGTGGTACCATTTGGAGTTTTCTTGGCAAAGATACTGCAATTGTTTGTCATTTACTTCTGTAGCTCATGTTATATATGAAGAAACTGAGGTAAACAGGGTTAAGTGACTTTCTGGCATCACACATATTTAGTGTTAGGCCAGATTTGAATTTAAGACTATAAGTCTTCCTGATTCGAGACTGCTCTATCCATCTATCCTCTGAGGCTCTTGGCTACCCTGTTTTGATGATTACAGCTTTGTAATATAATTTCTAATATGGAACTGCTAGGCTTCTTTCCTTAATTTTTTTCAAAATTGATTCCCTTGATATTATTGCCATTTTCTTCTTCCAGATGAATTTTGTTGGCATGTGTCTAGTTTCCTTTTTTTGAGACTTTGCTTGTGGTCATTTAGTTTTCTTATCTTCTGAGTTTGTGTCTTGATTTTCCCTGCCATGATAGCAGCCTTTTTGGTCAGGTTCTTTGTTGTTGTTGTTGTTTGTTTATTTTTTCCATCCTACTTCTTGATTTGAAAATTATATAAAAGTTTGACTCTGTTCCCTGTTGTGCTTGAATGGGATCACTTCTTCAAGTTTCAGGCTTTTTCACACTGCTGTCTTCAGAGTTATTTTGGGGGTTTCAAAATTTTCAGTGATTTGAAGGTGATATGATCTGAGGAAACGTGTGGTCACTGATCTCCTGGTGCTTACTTTGGTCCTTACCCAGGAAGGGCCTGTATTCTTTTTGGGATTGGAATCAACATCTCTTCTCAGGGACCCTGATCCCTTAGGTTTAGACATGGATTCCATTCCCTCTTGACCAAAAGTGTTTCTCTTAACCATTGAACTATGACCCAGAAAAGGTTAGAGGCAACAAAGCTGCCAAATAGTTGCCCTTTAGGGCCCTCATTCTTTTTTGACCAAAATGTATATCTCTCTGTCCTTTAACTATAACCCAGAGATGCATATAAGCAATGTCATTGTCAAATGGAATCTGGTCCTTGATTATGAGCACAGGAGTCTCCTGTAATCTCTTTCTGACCATTTGCCAGGTTCCATCTGTAGCCTGAAATCTCCCAAAGCTGCTGCTCTTCTGTCACTACTACCTAGTACAACTACCGGTATTTCATCCACATTGGATCTGGGCCAGTCCCTCCTCTCCTGTGTCATCAATCTCTCTTCTGGGCTCCTATGTTTTCTTGGGCTGGAAGGATATCTAACTCTGTCCTATTGTTTCCTCTGCCACTCCAAAATTCAATTTGAAGCATTATTTTAAAATAGTTTAGAAGTGAATGTTGGGACAGCTCATCTGAATGCTTTCTCTACTCAACCATTTTGGCTATGCCTCTATTAGCAGTCTGATAGTTTTAAAGGCAGAACCACAGCCTATGTAAAGAGGTTGTTCTTAACCATGTCTTAAGCCCACATTGGATTTATTTTTTCATAAATAGGTCCCTGCAATCTCCTCCATAATTACATCCATTTTAAGTGATCTAAGCTTACAGCAAATGTCTATATCTATCTAACTGTATGTATGTATGCATGCATGCATGCCTGTGTGTGTATATACATACATGTGTATACATACATATGTGGGTATTCACTTTAGAATTTTACTTAATATCATTAAATTATAATGACACTCCCATCAACTCAAATGTCCTTACTCCAGCTTATACTGATTAAAAGATAAAACTCTCCATTCCCTTGTTGGGTTTTGACTTCTCTTAATTCCACTAACACTCATAGGCAGACAAATCCATGTAATGGACATGTCATTTAATAACAGTTTCAAATAGCACAATGCAAATAAGCAATATCCTCTAGAATAAAATCCACAAATATCAGTTGCATTTATTGCTTGTGATAACAGCTTGTGATCATAACTGTGAATGTGAATAGGGTGAAATCTCCCAGAAAATGGAGGCAGATAGCAGAATGGATTACAAACCATAATCCAACAATATGTTATTTACAAGAAACACATTTGAAACAGGGGGATTCAAACAGGGTATAGGTAAAAGCCTGAAGTAGAATATAATATGCTTCAGCTGAGGTAAAAAAATAAAGCAGCAGGAGCAATCCTATTATCAGACAAAGCAAAAGAAAAGACAGATCTAATTAAAAGAGATAAGGAAGGAAACTATATCCTTCTAAAAGACACGATACACAATGAAGTAATATCATTACTTAACATATATGCACCAAGTGGTATAGCATTCAGAGTCTTTCAGGAAACGTTAAGAGAGTTATAGGAAGAAATAGACAGCAAAAGTGTACTATTGGGGGACCTCAGATTGCCCCTCTTTGAACTTGATAAATCTAACCTCAAAATAAATAAGAAATAAAATAAGGAGGTAAATAGAATTTTAAAAAAAAGGTAGATATGATAGACCTTTAGAGAAAACTGAATGAGTACAGAAAATTATATACTTTTTCCTCAGCAATATATGGCACACACACAAAAATTGATCATGTACCAAAAAGCTAACAATCCACTGCAGAAAGGCAGAAATAATCAAGGCATCCTTTTCAGATCATGATGCAGTAATAATTATATGTAACAAAGGACCAGGGAAAGATAGACTAAAAATTAATTCAAATTTAAAGAATCTAATCCTAAAGAATGAGTGGGTCAAACAGCAAATCATAGAAACGGTCAATACCTTCATTCAAGACAATGATAATAATGAGACAACATATCAAAACTTATGGGATGCAGCAAAAGCAGCTCTTGGGGAAAGTTTTATATCTTCGTTTTATTTTTTGGAGGGGGGAAGCCTGGGTAATAGGGGTTAAATGATTTGCCCAAGGTCCAACAGCTAGGAAGAGTGTCAAGTGTCAGAGTCCAGATTTGACCTCAGATCTTACTGACTCCAGGGACAATACTGTACTCACTGAGCCACCTAGTTGCAAAATTTTATGTCTCTGAATGCTTACATGACTAAAATAGGGGAAAAGGAGATTAATGAATTGAGCATGCACCTGAAAAAGCTAGAAAAAGAACAAATTGACAATCCCCAATTAAATTAGAAATACTGAAAACCAAAATGAGATTAATAAAACTGATATTAAGAAAACTATTGCACTAACTAAACTAAAAGCTGTTTTATGAAAAAAAAACCAAAGATAAATATTTAGTTAATTTTATTCAAAAAAGAAGAAAAGCAAATTACCAGGATCAAAAACGAAAAGCGTGAATTCCCTTCCAATAAAGAGGAAGTTAAAAGATGAATTAGGAATTATTTTGCCCAATTGTATGCCCATAAATTTGACAATCTTAGGGAACTTAATGCATAGTTACAAAAATGTAAGTTGCTGAGATTAAGAGAAGAGGAAGTAAAATACTTAAATAACACCACCTCAGAAAAAGAAATTGAAAAAGCCATGAATGAGCTCCTTAGAGAAAGACTCCTGGGCCAGATAGATTTACAAGCAAATTCTATCAAACATTTTAAAAAAAAACAATTAACTTCAGTACTTTAAAGAATGTTTGGGAAAAAAGGTGAAGAAAGAGTCCTACCAAATTCTTTTTCTGACACGAATATGGTACTGATGCCATACATGACCAGACAAAGTCAAAAAAGAGAAAAATAATTGTAGACCAATCTCCTCAATGAATATAGATGCAAAAATTTTAAATAAAAATAAATAAAATAATAACAAAAAGAATGCAGCAACTTATCTTGAGAATAATACACTATGACAAGGTAGGATTTATTCCAGGAATGCAAGACTGGCTTAATATTAGGAAAACAACAGGATAATTGATCACATAAACAAGAAAACTAGCAGAAATCATATGATTATCTCAATATCTGCATAAAAAGCCTGTGACAACATATAAGACCCATTCCCATTAAAAATACTAGAAAACATAGGATTAAATGGATTCTTCCTTACAATGATACGTAGCATCTATTTAAAACCATTATCAAGCATTATATCTAACGGGCATAAGGTAGATGCATTCCCAGCAATATCAGGTGTGGAAACAAGGATGTCCACTACCACCCTTATTATTCAATTTGGTACTAGAAATGTTAGCTTTATCAATAAGAGAAGAAAAAGAAACTGAAGGAATTAGAATAGATAAAGAAAAAAAACTACGCTATCACTCTTTGCAGGTGATATGGTGATTTATTTAGAAAATCTTAGAGAAACAAGTAAAACAATTGCCTGAAACAATAAATAACTTTAGCAAAGTTGCAGAATACAAAATAAACCCACAAATACCCTTGGCATTCCTATATATTACTAATAAAGCCCAAAAGCAAGAGATAGAAAAAGAAATTCCATTTAAAGTTACTGTAGACACTATAACATATTTGGGAGTCTACCTAGCAGGACAAACCCAGGACCTATATGAAAACAATTACAAAACACTTCTCACACAAATAGAATCAGATCTAAATAAATGTGAGAAAAAAAAGAAACATCAGTTTCTTGAGGTTATGCCAAGTTTATATAATAAAAATGACAATGTTACATAAATTATTTAACTTATTCACTGCCATACCAAGCAAACTACAAAAATATTTGATAGAGCTGAATAATATAACAACAAAATTCATCTGGAAGAAGAAAAGGTACACAACATCAAGTGAAGTAATGAAAAGAATTGCTAGGGAAGGTAGCCTAGCCATACCAGATATTAAACTGTATTATAAAGCAGCAGTGATCCAAATTACTTGCTAGTGGCTAAGAAAAAGAGTGGTGGATCAGTGGAAGAGGTTAGGTACATAAGACACAGTAGTCAATGACTATAGCAATCTACTCCTTGATAAATCCAAAGAGTCCAATTTCTGGGTTAAGGATTCACTATTTCGGGGAGGAGCAAAGATGGTCACCTGAAAACAGCATCTTACCAGAGTTCTCTCACAAGTTCTGTCAGATTCCTATTTAAAAAATGTGAACTTGAGCAGATTTGAGGGAGTTAGAAACTGCGAGAAGTCTGAGTGGAGACTCTCCCAGCCAGGAGAGTCTGAAAGGCTGAAGGAACGAATTTGGGGCTAGGAGAGCACTTGGCATGCAGAGCTGCTCCAGATGGGACCAAAGCAGAAGCGGCTGGCTGGGAGACAGGCTGGGAGAAAGCCAGGTGCCCAAAACCAGCGGAGATCCCCAGGCCTCCCAACACAGGACGGCACTCTGTGGAAGCAATGAGAGGCAGTGCAACGCCACCGACCGTGAGATACCAACTCCTGAGACTTGCAGCCCAAAGGTATTAAATGCTTCTTGAACTTCCAGGAGACATAATGGCCAGGTAAATGGCTCTAATCCCTCCCTTCTCCACCCAGAGAATTCCTGGGGGGGGGAGGAAGAACACTGGAACAGAGGGGACAGAAGTGAGGCTTCAACAGCCAAGTAGTGGGAGTACCTGAGTCCCAGAGGGGCAGAGCCAGCAGGGGTCCACACCAGCAGCCTAGACATACTCTTGCTCCCCTAGGGGAAGTTCCAGACACCCAGCTCGAACAACAAAGATCTGAGACCATTGGTGAAGAGCAATAGTGCTGGAGAACAACCCCACATGAAGAGGAGATTTTGGGCAGCCAGACCCCCTCTCCCAGACCTCAGGAAACTGAAGGCTATAATTCACAAAGCCAATAAGACTCACAATCCCCAGAATAAGAAAGCTGGGACAATGAGCCCTGAGCCCCAAAAGCAGAAATTTATTGTAAAGCCAGGAAAAGGCTAACCAACATGAAGAACACAAAAAAAATTGAGGACCATTGATTCTTTTTATGGAAACAGGCAGGATCAAAATAACAATCTGGAAGGGGATAAGAATGACACTATATCCACATCTGATACCTCAAAAGGTAATGTGAACTGGTCTCCAGCCCAGAAAGCATTACTGGAAGAGCTAAAGGATGATTTTAAAAACCAAATTAGGGAGGTAAAAGAAAAAATGTAAAAAATGAAAAAAATAGAAAAAAAATCCACTGATGAAATGAAGTCCCTAAAGAATAAGATTGGTGAAATGGCTATGGTGATTCAGAATCTAAATAGAGAAAATGACATCCTGAGAGGTAAAAGCAACCAACTGGAAGAGGAGACTCAAAAGCAAAATGAAGACAGTAGCTCATTAAAAATTAGAGTTGAGCAAATGGAAGCTAATGACTCTATGAGGCATCAAGAAGTAGTAAAACAAAATGTAAAGAATGAAAAAATAGAAAAAAATGTGAAATATCTCATTGGGAAAACAACTTACCTGGAAAATAGATCCAGGAGAGACAATTTAAGAGTTATTGGTCTACTGGAAATCCATGATGAAAAAAGCGCCTTGACAGTATCCTCGAAGAAATTATCAAAGACAACTGCCTAGAGGTCCTAGAACCAGA
>JAQQSZ010018814.1:0-10499 GCA_028646595.1 Phalanger gymnotis | reverse complement strand
GGGTGGATGGGAAGGGAAGAGGGGAGAGAATTTGGAACTCAAAGTTTTAAAAATAGATGATCAAAAACAAAAAAAAAAGTTGTTGCATGCAACTGGAAAATAAGATACAGAGGCAATGGGGCATAGAAATTTATCTTGCCCTACAAGAAAGGAAGAGAAAAGGGGATGGGAGGGGAGTTGGGGGACAGATGAGAGGGCTGACTGGGGAACAGGGCAACCAGAATATATGCCATTTTGGAGGGGGGAGGGTAGAAATGGGGAGAAAATTTGTAATTCAAACTCTTGTGAAAATCAGTGCTGAAAACTGAATATATTAAAAAAAGAAACATAAAAAAAACAAAAGGAAGATAAGGTTCAGGTACTAAATTTTAAGAAGGACTTTGACAGCCTGGAGAAGACAACTAGGATTGTAAAGGGCCTCAGATTTATGCTGTAGTAGATTCAGTTAAAGGAACTAAGACCGTTTATTGGAGAAGGCTCTGCAGAGATGCGGGAAACATTATGACTATCTTCACCTACTTGAAGAACTGCTATGTGAAAGGATCAGATTTATTCTTCTTGGTCTCGAGGACAGAAATTAGGAGCAAAAGGTGGAAGTTAAAGAGGCAAACAAGTTTCATGCGAGGAGAAGCTGCCAAACAATTAGAGCCATCCAGGAGTAGAACAAGCTGTCTCAAAAGCTGGTGGAGTCTGTTCATTTAGATCCTCCAGCAAAGGCTTGATGAGCCCTTTTTGAGCGCACCTCAGAGGAGATCCTTATTGGGTTGGATTCTTGTCGGGCTGGCCCCTATCACTGGGATTCTGTGAATCCGTTTAGAACGTTCACCTGTGAACTGTGTTCAGGAGCGCGCCTAATTTACTGTCCCCTGCTCCCCCTCCAAAACCAGGGGCCAGACGCAGGTATTAACATGGGACTAAGTCAACCAAGAGAGAAAATAGGTTCTAGCCCTTCCCGCTATTGCCTTCTCTCAGCCCGTGAATGTCCTTATCCACCTCGCAGGGTCTAGGGAGTCAGGGGCTCCCAGCACTTCTTTTATCTGCTGTAAGGAGACAGTCATCATCATTAGGGTAGGCAGAAGAGCCCATTGCAGACAGTGGGACACACCAGGGAGATCTGCTGCATTCGCTATTATTGGAGAGCTTTAAATTCTCCCCCAGGACCAGAAACTATGCACATATGATGATAGCTATTATTGTCTCTCTTTAGTTGAAAATATCACTCACTGATCCAGGTAAAGATCAATTTTAGTTTCTTCAGTTTATAAGTCACCTAACCTGTCTTTCTAGCTCCCGGCCACTTGTTGCTTATGAAAAAGATATGTCTGTATTCTCGAGCCTCCCTGAGAATTAGGAAGACTTTTGTCTTCCGTCCTATTGGTATTGTGTGAGGGTGTGTTTTCTTGGGGAGGGCAGCTGAGTTTTCCATGTGGTGAATCTCCCCCGTCTACCACCTGGACAGCTTTCACCCCAGATGCAGTGCCAAGGTCTGACCTGCTGGCCTAGAACTGCAAAGCACTTATTATTTCAGCTGCAAGAGAGTTAGCAAGTGAAGACCCTCACATTATTTTAAAAGTATTAAGTTCACAGCTTTGGGCTGACGTTCATCTCCATCATCAGGTAGATTGGTTACATGAAGCACACCCCCAGGAGACCAAGACTCACCTCAGAAGGGCTAGAAATAGAAAGTCAGCTTAAAGAGGAATCTTTTGAAAATTGCTCTATTAAAAACTCCCTGGACATGCCTTACATTGAAACATCCATAAGTGGTTTCAGCTAGTGTTGCAGCAGCAGATTATCTTCTCCCTCCTGTTTTTTGTATTTTTTACAGAGATTCTTTGCATTTTTACAAACATCATTTTGTCTTCTCCCTGTCTCTAGTCTGTGCCCGGCCACCTTACAATCCATCTTCCACACAGCTATACAATACATTATTGTATACAATACAATATTGTACACAGCTGTACAATATTTGTAAAGCATAGGTCTGACCATGTTACTCCCCTGCTCAGCAAACTCCATTGGCTCCCTGTTACCTCTAGGATCAGATACAAACAACCTCTTTGTGGCATTTAAAGCCCTTCACAAGCTAGCATCAGCATATCTTTCTACCCGTATTATACATTACTCCCCTTCATCTGCTCTTAGGTCCAATCAGTCAGCAAACGTTTATTGAACACCTACCATGTGCTAGGTGCTATTCTGAGTGCCGGGAGTACAAAGAAAGGCAGGCTCACACTCACACACACACACACACACACACACACACACACACATGCACGCACAAAACAGTCCCTACATTCAAGAAGTCTACATGGAAGAGACTATATATAAATAAATGGGAACATACAAGACATATACAGAGTAAAAGAAAAGTAGACTTAGAGTAAAAGGTTCAGTTAGCAGAGGAGACCAGAAGCTTTCTTGTTGTTTGTTATATGTAATACTCCATCTCTAACCTCTGTGCCTTTGTCCAGGCCGTCCCCCAGACTTGGGATGCACTCCCTGTTCACTTCTGCCTTTTGGAATGCCTTGCTCCTTTTATATACTCAGCCTAAATGCTCCCTTCTACATAAGGCCTTTTGTGATCCTTGCCCATCAGCTCTTAGTGTGGCTCCCCCCAAATTACTTTGTATGTCTTTTGTATATATGTTGTATATACTAACATATCTACATATTATCTCCCCTGATAGAATGCAAGCTTCTTTAGGGCAGGGACTTCACCATCTTCGTTTTTCCAGAGCTGAGCATAGTGCCTGATAGATTGCTCACACTTAATGAGTCCTTGTGGATGGAATCGTTAAAGGCATGATCCAATGGAATCAGGTGCCACTATTAAAATTACAGAGCATTTGGTGATGCAGAGGATAGAATGCCGGTCCTGGACTCAAGAAGACCAGAGTTCAAATTTAGCTCACTCACTTACTAGCTGTGTGACCTTGGGCAAGTCACTTAACCCCCTTTTTTCTCCGTTTCCTCCACGGTAAAAATGATCTGGAGAAGGGAATGGCAAACTACTCCAGTCTCTTTGTCGAGAAAAACTCAAATGGGGCCACAAAGGGCTGGACACAACTGAAACAACTCAAAATCAAGATCACGTTATTAGAGTACTTGAAAGTTTTTAAAGTGCTTCCCTCATAACAAGTACATATATAGCTACTTAAAGCTGTACAGTCCCCATTTTTACAAATAAGGACACTGAGGCTCATAGCAAGGAATGACTTGGCTATGGTTATCCACCTAGTAAATGTCAGAGCTGTGATTCCAGACTTGATGCCTAGCCCAAGTCTAATACTTTTTCTACTCATGACTCTACTCTCTCTAGCTCTAATCCATCCTTAAATGCTTGTACTTTGCTAATGTTGAGGTAATTGAATTTTGCATTTGGATCCTTTAAACTTTTTTTTTCCTCTGGTGTTATTAAAAAAAAAGAATCAGAGCTCTGTCCCCAACTCAGAAGACACTCAAGCTCAAATTCCAGCTTTCATTCGTGACCTGGGACAAGTTATTAAAACCTCCTGAGCCTCAGTTTTCTAGTTTGTAGAATGAAGATACTAATAGGTGCACTACCTCATTCACAGACTTAGTGATGGAAAGTTCTTTATGAATCTCAGGGCTCCATTATAGTGAGTATTATTAGTCAAAACAAAAATAATATTTCTCTCTAAGAAATATAGAAAAGTATCTTTCTGGAAAAGGTTTCTTCTTTCATCTAGTGATAATCTAAAGTTCATTTATGCCAAATATTTTTCTCTTCTTATTTTGGTAGTTTCTGATGCAAACTGTTATTACTCATCCTAAAGCCCAAAGGCAACTCTGGCCGTATACCTCCACTTAGCATTTAGTGAGAGCGTGCCGTCCTTGAAAGATTGTCATAAGGAAAGTTATATGTACAAGATCATTATTTGTGCTACTTTTGTCAACTGTCACTTGAATCTACAGCTAAAAAGCTATTTGAGCAAAGAATGGAAAGTTATACAGAAGCAGGGAGAGGAATACCGGAGTTGAGGGAGGTGTGTAATAAGCCAAACCTTTCAGAGTAGAAAAGACTGACTGATTTTTTTCCTGTTTTTTTTTCTTCTATAGTTTAGTCACCTGGCTGTTTGGGGAAGCATAGTGCTCTGGCTGGCATTTTTTGGAGTGTACTCGACCTTCTGGCCTGTCATCCCCCTCGCACCAGACATGGTTGGGCAGGTTAGTGCTTCCTCCTGGTGGGTGAATGCTTTCTAGAGTGTGTTCTTTGTTCCTTCCTATCTTTGACAGCAATCACAGCTATTGTTACTTGCCTACATCAAGAGAGAGGAAGAAAAGCAAAGGCCAAGTATCAAAAGAAGCCTCAGTGTTTGACTGAGCCAGCTGAATGTTATCTGAAGTGTTTGATATTTATAATAAAAACACATCCATCCAACTGAAATTGAAACTGTTCCTCAGCCAGCACTGCCACATAGCTAAGGTTCTGAACCGTGGGAGCTGAGGTTCATTGTGATTACGGCAAAGCAGTCTGAAGTCTGGAGTGGTTTTCTGAATCATGAAGAAGACAGTAACTATGAGCTACTTACTGGATTTATTTGTTTGAAATTTGACAATCTGTATATGGCATATATTTCAGGGCTAAAAAACAGAATATTAACCAGAATTCTTATCCCACATCATCGTAGAATGGGGCATTTGCTATATAAAATTTCTGACTAGTTTAAAAATTATATAGTTTGCTTTTAGAGACTGGATTTTTGAGACCTTCTTTTGCAAACATACTTGAGATTTTCGATAACTCTTCCCTGCCTGCCTGAGCATCTTTGGCACTGAAGTCCTAGAATGGTGATAACTAGAAGCAGCCCCTGAGACTGCCTTGGTCCAAACTCACATTCCTGGAGCTGTGCCAAGAGATGTGGGCCAAGTATCAATCATGGCCTGGCAAAGCTGAGGAACGGGACTGCTATATATACCCCCTGTGAACGGCTGCTTTTTTTCAGCATATAGCAATCAGTTTTATACTTCAGGATTTTCTGACATCCTCTGGATAATAGGATATTATATCTTTCTGGGTATAGGAATGAAGTTAAGACTTCCCTGTAGCACTAGGGTTCCCCACCTTTGGAATGTATCCTTGCGTTGTGAAATTAAATGAGAAAACAAGAGATCAAAATGTATTCCAGGTTTTTACCAAACTCTAAGGATCAAAGAAACAGCTCAGTGTTTAAAAATATCTTACCAATAAAGACATTGGGCTAAGTAGTGAAAAGAGCTTTCCTAACAAGTGTACTTTGTGAAATGAAACACATAAAATTTACTTAAAGTATTATATGCAATTTGATCAAAAAAGGGAGTGGGGAGGAAAGCATATATTACAATAACACCTACTCTGTAAGGCATTGGTGCTTAGTATTTGTTTTATGTCATTCCTCTGATTTTTAATGCTAAGCCTAGTCTAATATATATATAATATACATATATATATACGCACATATATATATGTCTATATTTGTATGTATATGTATCTGTATATGTGTTAGGTATACATATATATATATGTATATATACATATATTTTTTTTCTGGGCTTTTGAATGAAAAACAATTGGTGGGGTTTTAGTCAATTGCCATGGACAGCTTTCTAACCTAGAGAAAGAGAATGACAGGTGACAAGAAGGAATTGGCACATTGAGACAAAAGCTAGTTAGTTCCTTTGGTAGGATGTCACAGTGTCTTGCCTATGGATTTTCACACTAGGTAATAATGCACATTTGCATCATCCAGTTACTGACTCTAATTTACATCTCCATAAATTAAGCTGAAATTTGATTCTTACCTCCCCTGAAAGATTTTAGTAGAGAACAGCAAGTTCATGATGCAGTAATAACTGTGCAGAGATTTTCATTGTTTAAATAGAGTGTGGATATATATTAAAAAGTTAAATGGGATAAATTTCTTTTTTAATCAGAATGGGGGTAGGACACAAACTAGTGCATTGCTTTGTGACTTGACATTTGCTCTGATGTGTAGACCCATAGGTCCCCAAAACAAAGCAAATTAAGTGCTAATTAGCATTTTATTTTTGCTTGAAAATTGCCTCAAAAATGCTTTTTCTACTTAGCCCGTGTTATTTTACCACTTTCTGTTTACCTGCCCTGATTGATGTCTTGAGATGTGACATTAATATCTAGCTGTGAGTAAAACAATACTGTGGAGTTAGGCTCATGGAGTGCACAGGCTTTACCTTGAGTGATTGAATGAGATCATTAATGGAGTCAAATGCTCATGTAGTCGTGTTCCTGTATTGGAATTCTGCTGTCTGAAGCATTAAAGAGCTGTTCATCATTTTCATTCTTTCACCAGAGGAGAGCTCTTGGGAAAGGGGTGTCATAATACAGTTGTCTCTTTCCAGTTCGAGAGTTATTTTGAATAATGCCCTCCTGTCCTGATGCCATCCGGTCTTTATTTGAACTCATTGATTTACCACTTCTTTGGAGAGTGTAAGAAGGTGATTTTTTTTAAAAAGTCATTTTGGTCACCTTTTGAAAATGCTGAAAGACCATTCAGGTGGAGGGTGTGTGCATGAAACTGGCATTAGGTTTCAGGATTGCTTTCTGTAGGCACAAGAGGAATTAAATGCTGTCATAACACTGGCCAATGGTCAAGTAAACTGCAGCTGGGTTTGGCACTAGTTAATGAAATGAATTACCTCTTTTTTTCCCCTAAGACAAGTCTTAGGCTTTGTCCAGGCCATTTTTGTCTGTATGGTTCTAGGCAATTTAAAAATACTTAGGAGGATGCTGGTAAATAAAGGGTTTCTTTTTTAAAATTTGTTTTCATTTTTAACTATTTTTTCAGGCATTTTTGTGAATGAATTCTTTTAAGTCGTCTAAGTACAATGTGACAAACTGATTCCATTCTTTAGAATATAGAATTAAGCCATTATCTTACATTGGCCAAAATTTCTTGCCAGGGTTGGCGTTGTTTCAGGACACTCAGAAGATATGATTCTCTCTAGTTATCAAATATCTTCATTGAACCTTTCAGATGGAAATCCTTTGGAAAGTTATGTTGCTTATGATGGGGTTTATGAAACCATTTTGGCTAAATGTTTCTTTATCTTGTCCCTTAGATTTGGAGGCTTTCTTATGGGGGGAAAATACAGGTTTTGTCCTTGAGGGCAGAGGGAAGGAACAACAGTTGAATCAAACGTTTCTCTGCTGTCAAAGACTCTTTCTTAAAGTACCTTCCAATATAGAACATGAAAACGCAATAAGACAACTCAGCCAGGAAATCCCAGGGGAAATTTTTTAAATCAAAAAAATTATCTGTCTTTTTTCTGTGTCTGAAACTTAAAACATTTGTTCATCTATTCAATAAACATTTGCAGATAACTGTGGTATAGGCATTGAGGAAAATACGAAGATATCAGACCTCGAGAATGTTTCCATTTAGTAAAGGGAAGAAGAATTACATGATAATTATGATACAAAATAGGCTACAAGGAGTATGTAAGAGAAGCACAACAAATTACTTCGTAGGATTTGGAAGGGAAAAATCACTTCTCTGCTATCATGAGTCCAGAGGGATGGAAAAGGAGAGATTGGAGAATGAATCAGGAAAGACTTCATAGAGAAGAGAACATTTCATCTGGGATTTTAAGGATAGGTTGAGTTTCAGCTATTGAAAATGAGAGATGGGAGAAGGGGGCTCTTCCATTTTCCTGAGCCTAAATAGGCATGAAAATGACGAAAGGCTCAGGGACTACTGACCACTTTTGACAAGAATCAAGCGTAACACTGGCTCAACAAATCTGAAATCGACTAGGAATGAAATCCACTAGGAAAATGGGGTGAATTTTGCTACAAAAAATCATACTGTTCCTATCAATTATATGACCACTGGACTTGTCCGTCAACAAATATATAGTCTTTTAGAAGTGTCCTCCCCTCCAACTTTAGGAAAAATAAAGATTATCTTTAATAAGTGCTATTTTATAAATTAAAAGGCATTAATGCAAAAGTAAAAAGGTGAGATTTTGGTATGACTACATATAAAGGAAATTTGATCTTAAAAGAGGATTGGTTCTGAAGTCAGTGTATTTGTATTCAAATCTCACCGGTGATAGTTACTACCTGTGTGATCTGGAGCAAATCACTCAACTTTGCTCATCTGCAATATGAGAGTGTTGAACAAATGGCTTCTGAGGTCCTTTCCAGCTCTAGACCTATATGATCTTTTGATCGTAAACCCAAATCAAAGAACTATCTTATAGTTATTTTCACCTGTGTCCCACTGCCTAAGAGTTTTCCTTAACAGTTTTGTTCAAGTCTCAGGGGCTGTGTCCCTCTTTTGGTTTGCAGAGTAGGAAATTAATTGGATTGGATTTTTAAACCCTCATAATAAGCACTTAATAAATGCCTCATTCATTCTTAAAAGGAAATGTAGTTTGGCATTAAATTCACTATTGTCTTTGCAAAATATCTTTCACTTTTTATAGTTTTTGGAGTAGTCTCAGAACTTTTTCTGCCATCTCTGTTTCAGTTAGTGCTTAGTATTATTACAGCAGAGAATAGTATACTTAAATTCTTCACAGTGGACTTATATAACTAACCAGCCAGAGAAAATAAGATGCATTCAGGTAATGGCAGTAATCCCCTGAAGGGAGCTAAACTTTCTGAATAGGCAGTTATACCAAACAGCATCACATTGGTGCACTGTGGAAAAATCTTTCTCACCAACTTTGTTGTTTTTCTTAAAACTCCTTTTCATTGCTAGTAAAAGAGGAGAAGGGGGGATAAAAGAAACCACTTTCACTTCAAAGGCTAAAAACTACTAACTTCATCCTCAGAGCCAAGCTGCCATCTCCAGCCAGTCCCTGGTCCATGACAGTCATTTGTGTAAAATACAGGATAAAGTTTACTTAGAATTTACATTCACACATGTGCATACACAGTCTAAGTCTCTGATCTTAGAAGAAGGAGCAAAGAAACATTTTGGCCATTTTACTCTCATTGTTGTATTCTGTTGATACAGAAATCTCAACATTTTCCCTCGCTGGCAAGAAAAGACTCTCAGCACTGTCTTGAACCTATTCGTGGACTTATGACTTTCACTCTTAGTCTAGTTGGAACTCTGTTATGGTTCTAACTCCGGTTGAAACATTGAACTTGTATCAAACAGAAAGCCTAATAGCTTTCAACAAATGCCATAGAGAGCAGTGAACTTGTGCCCCCATGTCTCACACTGAGAGATCTGATCTCTGAAACAGTAAGGATCAAAATATTGTTTTTTGAATATATTTAATTTACTTTATTAAACATTTCCCAGTTACATGTAAAACATTTTAATATTCATTTTTCAAATTTTGAGTTGTAAATTCTTTCCCTCCATTCTACTGCTCCCCACCTCTTCAGAGAGTAAGCAACATGATTTGTATTATGCGTGTGAAGTAGTACAAAATATATTTTCTATGTCAGACATGTTATAAAAGAAAACACAAAGAAAAAGAAAATTTGAAAAGCATGTTTCAATTTACACTCAAAGTTTGTCATTTTTCTGTGTGGAGGTAGATAGCATTATTCATCAGGGGTCCTTTGGAAATGTCTTGGGTCATTGTCTTGATCATAGTAGTTAAATCTTTTACAAATGATTATCCATACAATATTGCTATTACGGTGTACAGTGTTCTCTTGGTTCTTCACTTTGCATCAGTTCATAGAAGTCTTCTCAGGTTTTTTCTGAAATTATCCTGCTTGACATTTCTTATAGCACAATAGCATTCCATCACAATCATATACCACAACTTGTTCAGCCTTTTCCCATTTGATGGGCCTCTCTTTGATTTTCGTTTCTTTGCCACCACAAAAAAAGAGCTGCTATAAATATTTTTGTACAAATAGGTCTTTTTTTCCCTTTTCTTTGATCTTTTTGGGCTAGAGACCTAGTAGTGGTATTGCTGGGTCAAAGAGTATGTACAGTTTTATAGCCTTCAGGTGCAGGGGTGGGAAACCTGTGTCCTTAAAGCCACATGTAGCCCTGTAGGTCCTCAAGTTTGGCCTTTTGACTGAGTTCAAACTTCATAGAATAAATCCCCTTAATAAAAGAATTTGTTCTGTAAAATTTGGACTCAGTCAGAAGACCGCACTGAAGGACTTAGAAGATTACACCTGGCCTCAAGGTAGCTGTTCTCCATCCTTCGCTTAGGGCATAGTTCTAAATCGTTCTTCAGAATAGTTGGACTAATTGGTAACTCCACTAACAGTGCATTAGTGTCCCAATTTTTCCACATCCCCTCCAGCATTTGTCATTTTTTTCTTTCATATTAGCCAATCTTATAGGTGGTATCTTAAAGTTATATTTTAATTTTCATTTTCTCTAGTCAGTACTGATTTAGAGCATTGTTTCATATGACTATTGGTAGCTTTGATTTCTTCTTCTGAAAACTACCTGTTCATATCATTTGACCATTTATCAATTGGAGAATGGTCCATATTTTTATAAATTTGACTCAGTTCCTTTCATATTTGA
>JAQQSZ010018813.1:0-10499 GCA_028646595.1 Phalanger gymnotis | reverse complement strand
TTCGGCTTTGGCTTTATCTTCAGCTTCAGCTGTAGCTGTCTCTGGCTCCAACAGAAAATCAATCTTCAAGCTGTCTTCTCTCTTATCGAGTTTTTGACGTCATCAAGCATCGGCTGAATGACCAGAGCTTATTGGTTCTTGAGTTGGCCCTCCCCTTAGGACCCTGGGAGGTTCACATCCACATAGATTAGGTTAACACCTAATAGGGCATGGCTCTGGAGTTAACACCTCCCCTTAGCCAGCCCCACTTTGGGCCCCACCTCAGTCATCAATCCACACCTACATAGGTTCCACACCTAATAGGGCTTTGGGCCTGGGGCTTAGCACCTAGTAAAGCTTAATGAAATACACTGAGTTACTCAAAGAAAACAAAGGCCATTTTGCTTACCAACACAGCTGGAGGCAGTGGTTTGGAATGACTGTGGGATTATGAAACAGAGATTGGCTTTAAGGATGCCAGGGTTAAAGTTCCTGGGGAGGGCTTGAATGGGGCAGGGGAGGTAACATTGCTTTAGGACAAATTACCTTCATTGGATCAGGCCTGATCATAATTAAAAGCTACAGAAAACTAGAGTTTTGTAAAAGATCCCTGGGTCTGTGCTTTTATATCTGACCTTCACAATTCAGATACTGTCTTGCACTGTTACCTATCATAGCTCTTCTAATTGTGTATGTCTTGTATCCTGTAATCCCTGCCTTCAAAGGCAGTTAAGTAGTGAAGGGCTTGGAGTCAGGAAGACCTGAGTTCAAATGCAGCCTTAGACTAGTTGGGTGACCCTGGGCAAGTCACTTCACTTGTCTGCCTCAGTTTCCTCAACTGTAAAAAATAGGGACAATAATACCACCACTCCCAGGGTTGTTATGAGGATTGAATGATTTAATAATAAATAGTAAAGCACTTAACACAGTGCCTGGCACTTAGTTGCCATATAAATGCTAGCTATCATTATTATTATTAATTACTAAGCTGACAGTTGAGTTTGGAAGAGGTATTACACTTCTTTTGTATCTCCTAGAGAGCTGCGCTCGGTGTTGAGTAACAGATAATGGAACACTTGTTGATTTAATTGAAGTGAAGAGCCACCACGTTTCATGAGGTCTTGCCAGAAGAGGAAGATGCTATTTCGACTTTATGTTATTTTTTCTAGCCTCTGGGTTAGGTTGCCATAACTCATGTAGGGATCCAGGCAGGAACTCAGGCTGGGAAGACTGACAGCCTGGTCGGTAGAGGTGCATTTTGGATCAGGATCAAAACCACCCCAGTGGGAACCAGGTTGTTGGTAGGAGGTGGCACAGGGGAAGTGTGTTTTCATTGGCACATCACATTTCAATCTGTTTTGCCACAAACACAAATGGACCTCTTTTTCCAAGGAGAAACCTGTCATTTCCTCTTGTAACCCTGAGTCAAAAAACACACCTGTGTAAATGATAGGGGAGAGGGTGGGCAGGGGGGCGAGGAGGTGTTCCCCAGCTGTATATGTTCCTGGAGATTTTAGAGATAGCATGACCCTTTTGTACGTTTCTTTCCAGAAGTAAACAGGAATAATGACTGATACGCCTATATTGCTTAGGGTTTTTGCAAAGCACTCTACCTACTTGATCTCATTTGTTCCTCTCCATAATACTGTTAGGTAAGTGCTACAGGGATTATACCCACTTTACAGATGAGGAAACCAAGGCTGCCAAAGTGACTTGGCTATGACCACATAGATAATAAATAAACAGCAAAGGTAGAATTAGAACAAGGCATCTCCTGACTTCAAATCTATTGTCCTTTCCTCTACCACGCAGTACAAACCTCAGCGTTATGGGCTGTGCTAGACCTAACAAATCAGAGAGCAGATAGCACCTCTACTGCCTCGCTCACAGAACTGTTATGAAGAAAGTACTTTGTAAGTTGTAAAGTTGACTATAAGTATAGGCTTTTTATGATCGTAGGCCCTTGATAAGGATGTGTTTCATTGAATCTCCCTTTTGTTGGTAGTGATGGACACTGGTCAGCAGGGTAGCAGCAAGACAAGGTGATTGTCCTAGGTCAAGGCCTGATCAGCCAAGCAGACAGACCCTCTGGCCCTCTCTGCAGAGACACCTGTTGGCTGGTCACTGGAGGTACTTTCCTATCCCAGTCTGGGGTACGGTTTAATATGAAGAGCAAAACATCGTATATTTAATGTGCATAGTTGTTACTCAAGTTACTTACTAGAAGATGGGTTTGGTTGGGGAAAGGTGGAATGAGAAAGACCTATTGGATAGGTTCCTTACACCTAGAACCACACACACACATACTCTCTCTCTCTCTCTCTCACACACACACACACACATATATACTCTCTCCCTCACACACACATATGCACTCTCTCACACATACACATACACTCGCTCTCTCTCTGTCTCACACACACACACATACTCTCTCTCTCTCTTTCACACACACACACACACACACACACACACACACACACTCCTCAAATTCTACAACCTCAACTGCTCACCTGCACACACTCCCTGAAGGTCACTCCCATCTATGGGGAATAGGAGGTAGGATCTAATTGGAATTAAGAGTGGAATGAAAGAAAAGGAAAAGACTAAAAGCAAGGGGGAGCTGGATGCCTCCCTACCCCACTTTCAGGGAAGGAAGAGTAGGCAGGAAGGTCACCCTGTACCTACCTGGCCCGGAGGCCAATGCCAGCTCAGGACCCTGGCATTCCAATGTTTACATTCCAGCTGGCCTTGCCCAAGTGTTTCTGCCCCAGGGCCAAAGCAGAAATCCTCATCCTTTTCTACTGCTGCATAAACACAGGACCTGAGCCAAGGATACTCCCTCTGCTCTGGCTCACAGGGGACCCTGGGCACCTAGTCTCCAGGGTGGAGAAGGGATTGTGCAGGAAGTAATCTAAGAGGCCCTGAACACTCTTCAAGCTGCCTATTCCTATGTGTCCCCCAGATTCCTTTAGTTTACATTTTTGAGTGGATGCAGATAACATGTACCCATTTTCCTGATGGTGTAAACTGAAACATAGAGTAAATATAATGGCCTCATAATAGCTCCTAGGATACAGTTCACAGTGGCAAAAGTGAGAGGTCTGAAGAGTACAACAGGCTGGATTTGGTTGTCTGTTGGGGCAATGTTGGCTTGCCCAGAATAATGGTTTTTCTTGGCCTATGGCGAAATAGAAACCATCATTCCAGAGCATTTCAATTAGAGTCAGAGGACTTTTGTTTGACATTTGGCTATCTTATTTACTCCCTATGTGTCCTTGGGCAAATCCTTCTAACTGTTGTGGGCCTCAGCTTACTCATCTGTAAAATAATGGGGTTAGACTAGATGACCTCTGAGATATTTTCCAACTTTACATTGGATGTTATACCACAACCTTTCAGCAACCTTAGAAGTGAGTAAAGTCTCTTTTTACCCAGTTTCCTGGGAAATTCCAAAATATCAGGACTAGAAGGACTTTAGAGCTTATATAGTTCAACATAATTCTCCCCACCCACCCGCCCATTTTACAGGTGAGGAAACTGATACTCAGAGACTTGTCTGAGCTCCTTCAGCTAGTCATTGACATCCCAGGACCAAATCCCTAGTATCTAGACTTGCAGTCCAGATCTGAGAGATCTGAGAGAGTCCAGATTTCCCTCTCTATCTCCTCATCCCTACCTCAGTGGATCATATTAAGAGCCTCCTGCTAGAAGCTGGGATGGTAAAGACAAAACCAAAATGGTTCCTGCTCTCAAAGAGCTTACATTCTATGTGGAGATACAACATATACATACATAAGTGTGTTAGTGTTGCCGTTCAGTCATGTCTGACTCTCTGTGACCCCACTTTGGGGTTTTCTTGGCAAAGATGCTGGAGTGGTTTAACCTGTCCTTCTCCAGCTCATTTTACAGATGTGGAAACTGAGGCAAACAAGGTTAAGTGACTTGCCTAGGGTCATAAAGCTTTTAAGTGTCCAAGGTGAGATCTGAATTCAGGTCTTCCTGATTCCAAGCCCAGTGTGTCACCTAGCTGCCCCCAGAAGGGGAAGAGTAGGGGTGTGGGGGGAGGCTATGGGAAGACATTAGAAACTGGGAGGACACAGAAAGGCTTCATGCAGAAGGTGGTTCTTGAGCTGAGTTTTGGAGAGCACTAGGAATTCTAAGAGGTAGAGGTGAGGAGAGAGTGGTTTCCAGTGTGCTACACAGCTTGGGTTAAAGTATCAAGATAGGAAATGAGGCATCATTGCCTGTGAAGAACATCAAGCAGTCCTTCTGGCTCCACCACAGAGAGTGTGAAGGGCAGTAATGTATAATCCCATTGTAAAGGTAGAATGTAGTCAGGCTGTGAAGGGCTTTAAAGGCCAAACTGAGTTTTATATTTGATCTTAAACATAATAAGGAATCCCAGCTAGGTGGCACGATGGATGGAGCACTGGGTTTGCAATCTGGAAGACTCATCTTCGTGAGTTCAAATCTGGCCTCAGGTAGTAGCTGTGTGACCTTGGGCAGGTCATTTAACCCCGTTTGCCACAGTTTCTTCATCTGTAAAATGAGCTGGAGAAGGAAATGGCAAACCACTCCAGTATCTTTGCCAAGAAAACCCCAAATCGAGTCACAAGGAGTCAGACATGTCTGAAAAAGGACTGAAGAACAACAAAATAATACCAAACCAATGAGATTTGAGTAGGAGAATGACTGGTCAATTTGTGCTTTAGGAAAATCACTTTGGCAACTGTGTGGAGGATGAATTGGAGTGAGAAGAGACTAGAAGCAGGAAGACCACTCAAAGGCTATTGAAGTAGTCCAGCTAGACCAGTGACAAAAGGCTGACCTAGGGTAGTGCCCATGTGAATAGAAGGAAGGGGAGACATTTTGATCCAAAATATCTCCCTGCTGATGCCTGAAATCCCATTAGTAGGATTTTCTCCACCCCCACACTCTTTCTCTGAGGCTCTTTTAAAATGCAAATCCTCCTGGGACCTTTTGCATGAATGAGCTGATTAGTAGTCCCCAGCTAAAGGGTACTGAAAACCTAGGAAGGAAGATAAAGCTTAAAGGGGAGAGGGAGGGAGGGGGCGGTTAGGGAATAGAGGACAGCAGAGGCTGGAGGCAGCAAAGACTGGCATGATCTTACTCCACAGAGATCTGCTCCTAGAGACACATAGACAGTCACCTCTCCCTTCCACCAAAAATAACAGTTTGGGAAATCAACCCTCTCTATTTCAGCACGCAGAATTCTAGAATAGTCCGGGTTTCAAGGAGCCCTCTAGAGACACTAGGGCCAGGCTGTTTAGTGCTTTGGTCCATGGACAGCCCTTTCCCTCGAGGTCATTCATTGAAGCCCAGTTGGAGAAGGAGGAAGCTGCCTCTTTCCTGCTCAGCAGATTCTCCAATGACTTTGACTCAGGTGCCAGGCCCAAAGATCTATAGCTCACTGCCTTTCCCTGGATCTGTTCCTGCCTGCCAAGGCCAACCTTAGACAGGCCTCCCACCCCTCCCTGAGTCACCTCACTCCACCCAGCCTTTCTAAGCCCCAAGCCCCTTCCCCACCCTATCTCTGACGTCAAACCTTAGCCCCACCTTCATCTATCCCTCTCTCCAGCCTCCAGATTCTAGGTCTAGGTGCTAGGAGAGTTGGGGCAATTAGGAATATTCTGCTCCAGCAAGTGGGCAGGGCCTGGTACTTGTTAAGTAAGTAGGTACCTTCCCACGGGCATGAGCTTAACGCCAAGGAGCTAACTGGGTGGGATTCTTTCCTTTTTGTTCCAATTACTGGCTGAGCCCATTTCCTGCTGATACAGTGATGCCTCCCTCCTTTAGAGGAAGGATTTCAAGAGGGTGGAGACCATTTCTACCACTACCACCCCCACTCCACCCAACCCCTTCCCTCCACCCCATACACACCCTCAGTAAGTTAAGTCCTATTCTGGGTAGCCAAGTCAAAATTCCATGAAAGAACTTTCTCTGCTTAGGGCTTCCTGTCTCTGGGGCCCTCTTCCTTACATACTCCAGACAGAACCTTGGTTGATGACCAAGAAGGTAAATAATTGTCACAACCAACCGCTTTCCAATGTGAGTTACTTATTGGATTAGCACTATAGGAAGCCAAGAGTGTGTTAGAAAACAGACCCAAGAAAATGGAGCGGGGAGGCAAGAGCAGATGCTCCACAGACCAGGTATGCTGCCGTTTGATAAAATTAACGTTAAAGAAAAGCTTATTGACATAGATGATTTAAGGGTCTAGGTCTGACAGCAGAGCTGAAACAATGTGGCTACTGAAAAGATATCAAAGCAAAGCTAATTATTGTCCCCTGGGACTGGTTTATGTATTTATTGGAAGGATGAGTTTGCTCATACTAGTTGGGGCATTTAAAAAACCTGAAGATTTACTATACTACTGCTCCTCTTAGCTCAGGGGCAGCTAGGTGGTAGGTAGAGCACCAAGCTTGGAACCAGGAAGATTCATCTTCGTGAGATCAAATCTGGTCCTGGGGAGGTTTAGGGAACCACATGATGAGGTCTTGTTCTGCTTGAATGAATTCAACTCGAGCCTTCTTACAGCCAAGGAAAAGCAAAGCTTATTAAAGGTTTGCCATATTGGGTAGAGTCTTAAGAAATCTCACCATTTGTGACCCAGGCCAAATTCAATCTGAAGTAGATTGAATCTGAGCACCTTCATGGAAGCAAGATGAGACTTATATACAGAAAGATTGTGGGAGGGATCTAGGATGGGCCTGGGCTGATGGGAGGGTTTAGGGAGGGTCTTGAGGAGGGTCTAAGGAGGATCTTGATGGGACTGGGGTGAGGTCAGACTCTAGGAACAAAGAGAAGAGAAGGGGATTAAGGGTGGGAAGTAGCTGAAGGCCACCTGGAGATGACCAACCATAGAGAGCTAGGGTTAACAGATTTAGGTATAGATATTTTGATAGGATCAAGGGTGGGAAATGGCCAGAAGGCAATCTTCTGGTAACCAGACAATGGAAGGCTAGGCTAGGCTAGGCTAGGCTATTTGGGCATGAAAAGCCAGATCAAGTGGGAAGATTCAGGGTAGAGTTCGAGGGAGGTCCCTCAGTCTAAACCCCATCATTCTCAGACACTCAGTAGCTGTGTGATCCTGGTCAAGTCACCTAACCCTGTTGGCCTCAGTTTCTCATCTGCAAAATGAGCTGGAGAAGGAGATGGCAAATATTTTAGTATCTTTGCCAAGAAAACTCCAAAATAGGGTCATAAAGAGTTGGACATGGCCAAGATGGCAGAGAAAAAGCAACTACCCCCTTGAGCTCTCCCCAAAACCCTTCTGAACACTTAAAAAATGCCATGAAACAATTCCTGGAGCGGCAGAACCCACAAAAGGACAGGGCAAAATAATTTTCCAGCTCAAGACAACTTAGAAGTTTGGCAGGAAAGGTCTGTCCACTAGGGTAAAAGTGCAGCATAGTCCAGCGCTGACTTGGCTCCAGCAAACAAGGAGGAGACCTTGGGAGCATTGAATCAGCAGCAGCGGCAGCAGCTGCTGCTGGAGCTCTCAGCCCAAAGACAATAAGGACAACTATAACTAGGGTAGGGCAGCTGGGACTCTGTTCTAGAGTACAAACACCCACTCAGAAAATTTAGCTCTTCCCCATGATGGTCCTCTGGCTCACCATGCCCATGCTTCATGCCTTCGGGCAACCTGCCTATACTTCTTAGTGTGATGCTATGACAACATTTTCCTAGGGCCTGAGGCTTAAGTCCTACCACCATGCCCCTTCACCTCCTTCTGGAAAGAGGAGAAAGAGTAGAGCTGGGCAGAGAAGAGTTAGAGACCACTGATTGAGCCACAAGGACATGGTCTGAAATCTCTGGAGGAATGGGCTACCCCTTCTCCTGGTATCTGAAGAGTAGTATTTTCTGTCCCATCGCCCTCCACCTCCCACTCAAATAAATTTGCCATGGGTACAAAAATTCTTAAGTAGGGCTCTGTGACTAGCTAAGGAAGTCATGGATAAGGTGGTAGCCAGAGGTGGTAGGCAATTTCTGAAGCAGGAATAGGGTCAGAACCAGGAACAAGAAAGGGCTAGCAAGAGATGAAGCCTAGACTTTAGGATGTAGTCATTCAAGAACATAAATTAACCAAGTGTTGAGCTAGAGCTAGGGTGGAGAACCTGTGATCTCAAGGCCACATGTGGCTCTCCAGGGTCCTCAACTGTGGCCTTTTGACTGAATTTAAACTTCACAGGACAAATCCTTTAATTTATTAAGAGGGAAGTCACTAACAACATTTTCAGAGAGCAGCTCTAACAGACCGGTGTGATGAAAGCCAAATCATCAGGAGTTGAGGAATGACTGAGTATCAAGGAAGTGGAGGCATCAGATATAGAGGGAGATTTCAAGAAGTTTGGTTGTGAAAAGAAGCACAGAAATAGGATAGTAGATTTATAGTAGGGAAAAATCAAGGGAAGGCTTTTTAAAAAAGGATTCAGGGTGGGGAACCTGCAGCCTTGAGGCCACATCTGGCCCCCTAGGTCCTCAAGTGCAACCCTTTGGCTGAATCCAAACTTTGAGAAGTTTAACAATAGAGTGATTAATTTGTTAGATTTGGTAAGCTGGGTCCCTAAAAGGCGGAATAAAACCAGATTTCCCAGACTATCAAAGTCAATAAGACAAGAGTCATGAGGGAATTTTAGTGGTCCAAAATGGCAGGAGGTCAGCATGGCCCTCAAAGGACTACGAGGTTTTAAAGAAATAGGATAATAGCATATGGACCTAGAAAGGACCTTAGAGATTGTCTAGTTAATAATAACTGCTATATTTATGCGGTGATTTAATGTTTGCAAAGCACTTTACAAATATTTCATTTTAGCCTCCCAACGACCCTGAGAGGTAAGTGCTATTATTATCTTCATTTTATAGATGGGGAAACTGAGGCAAACAGAGGTTAAGAGATGAAGCAGAGGCAGGTCAGTGACCCAGTGGATGGGGTGCTGGGCATAGAGTTAGGAAGATCTGAGTTAATTCAGCCTTAGATATTAGCTGTGTGACTCTGGGCAAGTCACTTAACTTCTGTTTGCCTCAGTTTCCTCAACTGTAAAATAAACATAAAGGGTGGCTAAGTGATACAGTATATAGAGTGCCAGCCCTGGAGTCAGAGGGGCCTGAGTTCAAATCTGACCTCAGATACTTACTTGCTGTGTGACCCTGCACAAGTCTCTTAACTTCTGTTTGCCTTAATCTGCTGGAGAAGGAAATGGCAAACCATTTCAGTATCTTTGCCAAGAAAATCCCAAAAGGGGTCACAAAGAGTCGGACATGACTGAAAATGACTTAACAACAAAAACAAAAAATAGAGATAATAATATCTCCCCACCTACCTCAGAAGGTTGTTGGGAGGACCAAATGAGATTCTATCTTCTATCTGTCTATCTATCTATCTATCTATCTATCTATCTATCTATCTATCTATCTATCTATCTACCTATCTATCTATATCTGTCTGTATATATGTATGTATATGTGTAAATGTGTGTATGTATATATATAGACATACACATACATACATAAAACACTTAGCACAGCACCTGACATATAGTAGGTGCTTAATAAATGCTTATTTCCTTGCTTTCCTTCCTATGGTCACACAGCTAATAAGTGTCTTAGGTAAGATTTGAACTCTTGCCTTTCTGACTAGAGGGCTCTGTCTACTGTACCACCAAGCTACCTGTTTCATCCCCTCATTTCACAGATGTGGAGACTGAAGCCCAGAAATATTAAATGACTTGCCTAAGGTCACCTGAGCAATAAGTCACTTCCCAGCCATCATCCCCACCTCCGCATCACTGGAAACTTGGCCTCTGCCCCTGGAACCACCCCAGGTTCCCCTCCTCCCTATTTCTGGCTCTCTATTTCTATGCTGTCTTCCTCCATTAGAATGTAAGCACCCAGAGGACGGGAACAGTCTTGTTTGCTTTTCTGTGTATTCCCTGCAAGTATTCAATAAATGCTTTGCTACTTAACTGGCAGAGAAGGGATTTGAACCCTATGCTCTGATCCATGGTATTTTCTATTTTACTGTTCAGTATTGATGTCCTATCTCCATCCCAGTCAATGTTCCTTTGTGAGATGTGGGGAGCTATGCTGCCCATGTTTCCTACTAACTCTCTGCTTCAGCTTCGCCATAGACCTGAGCAGTGTAGCCAGCTTGCCCTCCAGGCTTCTCTGAAGCTCTTTCAGAAGCTGGAGAGCTCCCAGGGCCACTGCCCTCATTGTTGTCTGTAGTAAGGTCAAGTTCACATAGCACCTGACATCAGTTTCAAAGGTGATACAGTACTGCTGGAAATCTGTTCGGCAACCAAATGTATATCTCCCTAACAAATGGTTATAATTAGGATCAGCCAAATAGGCGACCATTTGTGTAAAGTGACTGTAAGGGTTCTGGAAAGCTCTCCCTGGCTTTCAAAATATTGCCTTCGCACTGTCCCAAAGCCTGAAAATCTACCCTTAGGGATTAATTTCTTTGGCTCTTCAATGTTTTGGGTTTTTTT
>JAQQSZ010018812.1:0-10500 GCA_028646595.1 Phalanger gymnotis | reverse complement strand
AGGGCAACCAGAATGTACGCCATCTTGGAGGAGGGGGGGGAAATGGGGAGAAAATTTGTAATTCAAACGCCTGTGAAAATCAATGCTGAAAACCAAACATGTCAAAAATAAATTAAAAAAAAAAGAAAAGAAAAAGCAGGTCTATAGAAATAGATAAAGCACAAATTTGTAACAAGCATAAGTGAATTGCATCCTTCCAAATAGTGTAGGAGACTATACACTCATTCCTATGATGCTGCCAATGTCAATCAACTAATCAAGAATCATTTACCAAGGACCTATTGTGTGTAGGACACCGTTCTAGGCAAAGGGGATAGAAAGAAAAAAGCAGCCGTCTGCAAAAGTTTTTGATTGTGTACCCCAATCAATCAAAAAATATTTACCTATATGTACACACGTACATATATATCTGTTATATACATATACTATTGTAGTGATAATTATGTACAATATAGCAGTCACACAAAATTTAAATTTGTAAAGACAAGATAAAGTTAAAAGAATATTTATCTTAGTGTTATTAGGGATTGACTGCCGTTTACTGAGTAGAAAAATAAGATGTTCAAACCTGAACTTTAGGAAAATCACTTTGCCTAATTGTAGAATGGGAATGGCAGAAATGAGGTAAGGAGATTAATTAGCAGCCTAATGCAATAATCCATATGAGAAATCATAAGGATCCAAATAAAAATAGTTACTGTGTTTAAAGAGAATGGGCAAAATAGAAACAATAGGTGGTGCTAAAAAATGACAAGAATTTATGTCTGAATGTCGAGTATGACAAGATGAACCTGAATGAGTATAGGAAAGTAGTGTCCTTTATAGTAAGAATGAAGCTCTAAAGACAGATCGGTTTGAGGATAAAATGATGTAATGAATCTTGATGCACATTTTATTCCTTCCATACCTCTCTATTCTGTGAGTCTCATTCTGACCTATTGAAAAGGAAGAAGGGTTTGGTGGTTTCTCTCAACTCTGCTTTGGTTCACATATATCTTCCTATACTTCTCTAAATTGTCCAACAGATTATTCCTTAGAGCATAGGACCATAATTTATTATTCTGTTGCCCAGTTGATGGGCATCAACTTGTTTTCAGATGTTTATTACTCAAAAAGGTGCTGCTATGACTATTTTGGTGTATATGACATGTTTTTTGTATTTTTCTTCTTTTGTGTACATGCTTAGCAGTAGGATATCTGGGTCAAAGATTATATTTGAATCCCTTCTTTTTTTCCTTTTGGCATAATTATAAATTTTATCACCACTCAATTTCTTGTGAATAGAATATTAACTTGTCTCTCTATAGTCCCTCTACTATCAACAATTTCCAGCTTTCACTATCATTTTCAATTTTTTGTATATCAGATATAATCTCAGGGTGGTTTTGCCTTGCTTTTCTTTATTGGGGATTTAGAGCAATCTTTCTTGTGGTTGTTAATTCATTATAGGCTTTTGTCTTTTTGACAACTATTCCTATCATTTTAATATATATCAATTGTGAACTAATGTTTGGTTTTATTTCTGGAATAGCTTAAATATTAGACATCAGATATTTGAGGTAAAATATCAGAATAAACTAATATTTTTACTCTACAAATTTAATATATTTGAAGTTTTGTAAATGTGGGTTATTTGCAATGAAGGTACTGTACAACTATTATTCTCAGGTAATTATCATATAAGAAATGCTATATTTAAAAATAAATAATTGAGGGTTCTCTATTATCCATATTGTTTAAGTGTATTGATAAAATATAAAAAAACAGATATTTGTTCTAATGTCAGATTGTTCATCTGATGCTGCATAGACTCAGATTAATAGAATGAGTCTCCATTTACTTTCAAATATTAGACTTTCTCAAATTCCTAAGGATTTCATTTTTTAAACTTACGTAAACTTGTTGGTTTGAAATGGAAAGGTGCAAAGGTGCAGAATACATACAGAGTATAGCAAGGCAATTATCAATATTAGGGAGGGGGAAGAAGGAGAAACTGGAGACTGAGTTGTAGAGAAAAAAAAGACCTCTTCTGTGAATCCCTACCCAGAACTTTCTTGGAATTTTTACAAGAAATGTCTAGTTATATTGGCAAGAGAATAATTTGTCAAATAAACAGTGAAAACAGTGGATTTTGTGTAAATAACAGAATATGTCTATAGAGAAAATAGTTTAAAACTTACTTGGCAGGAATTTGAGTACATAAAAGACTAGTGTGATTAAAAAATGAATTCTCACTTTGAAATTTTAGATCAAGATGGAGTTACAACTGGACACACAGAATTATTTCAACTTTATTTGTTTTAACACAGTGGACAATTTTGAAGGAATTAGCTTGAAACTATAGTCATTACAATGAATAAAATTTGGGGATTACATGCCATGAACAAATGTTAATTAATATTGCACTTTATCTCAAACCTGCCAAAACATAAATGTGGAATGTGGTTTTTTAACTGTCTATGTAAGATTTCAAATGAAACATCAAGTGTTCAAATTAAGTGACTTGCAATAGTGTGGAATTAATTATTGTGCCATGTGAAAACAATTCCAAAATCTCAATCTTTCGTCAAAAATGCTGATTCATGAATAATTTATGGTATCAAAATAGTGATATAGCAGCAAGTCTTTCCAAGGCAGCTATAAATTTGGTTCTAATATGAAAGATAATTCATGTAATAAACAATACTTGAAGTAATTCTTTATTAAATGTTATCATGATTCCCTGTCATAGGAAAGAAGTATGCTTGCTTTGTCAAGCTCTATTCAGAGTTGATCATAGTTATTGTAGTAAACACCAGAATTAGGATAAATTGGATTCTAAAAAGTACAGGAATTAAATCAGTCGTGGGATAAGGCAAACAAATTTGTTTTATTTTTAATGAATGTCACATATATCATTTTTAAATATAAAATTGCTTAATTTACCTCCCATCTAGTTTTTAGCAGACTAATAAGTACTTGCAATTTAAAAGTCAGTAGGGAAGAAGGAAAAGAGAACAGAGTTTGGACTTGAGATTATGGTTTCTGGGATCAAATTCTACCCTTATCACTTACTGGTAACCTGATATTTGGTGAGGCATTTAAGGTATCTGAGTGTAAGTCTCCTCATATGAAAAATAAAAAGGCATTTAAACTATGTGGACTTCAGGTCTTTTTCAGCTCCAAATCTATAAACCCAGGCATTTTTTTGGGGGGGAAGGGCGAAGGTTTCTCACTGCCACATAGTGACCAGTCCTTTCTACTGAAGTATTAAACAAAGTAGTTCCTCGAAAAAGTCATAGCTCTTTTTGCAATTATAGAGGCATCTTAATTTTCATTATTTTCATCAGTCTCATTGAAGAAAGGAACTTATTCAAGACCAGCATCTTCTGCTGTGGTGCCATCTCCCATCAATCATACATTTGCATTTTCTTCAATTAAATACTTAGGTGGTATTCCTTAAACCTGCAAGACTTTCTCAATTTCGAGCTCAACTAGATTGGACTTTACAATTCATAAGGCATTCATGCTTCCAAAACAGTGGTTCAATCTCTCATCAATTATTGTAATACCAGTGGGAGAAGGAATACTCCTCTCTGCAGAAGTTGTGTTTCAAGGTTTTTGCCCTAGCTGAAGCACTTCTCTGCCTTGAAAGCTACTACTTGCTACTTAACTGCAGATCTGTAGAAATCATCTGCTGCTACATTAATTCATCACTAAACTGATACTATCTGCTGCTAAGCTGCTTTTTTTACCCTCTGCTGCTATCTGCTGTTAGGATACTTCTCCAATGAATTGTTACCTGCTACTAGGCTCCTTTTCCACTATTCTTCTGGTATCTGCTGCTTCTTCAAAGCTCTTTCTCCTCTATGTGGTATATTTGCAGCTCTTTTCAAAGAGAACCTGCTACTGACACTATTTTAGCTATTTTGTGAGTCAGGTTCTTTAGGATCCACCCAAACACTGTACTAAAGAGACCCTCAGCTCAAACCTGTTGTTCTCATTTCTGTTTATCCTCACAATGTGAACTTCATTTGGTTTGCTTCAGGGTTTACCCTAACAACATAGTGGATAATACTTGGAGTCAGATAATACTTGGAGTCAGCAAGACCTGGGCTTGAATTCTACTTCAGTTGCTTACTGTGTGACCCTAGACAAATTACCTGTCTACCATTGTTTCTTCATATGTAAAACAGATATAATAATTATATCTAACTCATTGGGTGGTGTAAAATGTTACATTTATTAACCAACATCATGATCATCTAGCTAGCATGAGAAAAATGAAAATTACCCATAAATTTCACTTGAAAACACTGATCAGATAGAATGGAAGTTCAAAGTTTTGTCCTCCTTCCTGAATTGCCATAGGTATATCTAGGTCATAACAATTCAAGGTTTCTATTGCTATAGTTCACATGCCCCAAGTTATGTGTTTCCTTCCTTTTATTATCACTTAACAGCAATTAATTGACCAAAATTAATTAGCTTTTAAAAAGAAATATTTACCAAAATGATAGACTAAGAACTGTTGGAATAAAACATTCTTTCAAAAGTCTATGACACATTCCCATTAGAACATACAGAATCTGGGAGAAAATATGTCCAGGAATAATATGTACTTATGACAAAATGGTAAATCATAACTCCTGGTGCTGGGAGGCTCTTTCTTCCTTTCACGGGGTCCACATAAAGTTTCCATTATGTACTGTGTAACTTTTTTCCTTGGCTGATTGTGGAGTATTGAAACTGCCTTTCCTCAATGAATCTATTTTGTCCTCAGTTTCCAGTGTAGAAAATTTCAGATTTTCTTAGGGATATAGCTAAAAGCCTGGCACAGAGCAGTCTTTTAATAAATGCTAGTTATTTTGACAACCTTCTCCATGAGACTTTCTTGAACTCCCCACTGTTTAGCACCTCCCACCTAAATTACCTTGTGTTTACATTTATGCTTGTGTATAAACAGATGTGTTTGGGTATACATGTGTATGTATAGATTTACATATTTTGTTGTTGTTCAGTCATTCAGCCATGTCTCACTCTGTGTGACACCAAGGACCATAGCATGTCAGGCTCTTCTGATCCTTCATTATCTCCCAACGTCTGTCCAAGCTCATGTTCGTTATTTCCATGACAATATCAATCTCATCCTCTACCATTCCCTTTTGCTTTAGCCTTCAGTCTTTCCCAGCATTAGGGTCTTTGACAATGAGTATTGTCATATTGTTATGTAACTACATATTTAAGCTTCATCTTTAGTATTTGTACTTCCAGTGAATAATCTAAAGTATTTATTAAAGTATTGATTGATTGATTTGATTTCATTGCCATCCAAGAGACTCTCAAAATTCTACAATTCAAAAGGATTGATTCTGTGCACTCAGCTTTCCACTTAGTCCAATTCTCAGAGTCGTATGAGACTCCTAGCAAAACCATAGCTTTGACTATATGGACCTTCATTGACATGATGATGTTTCTCCTTTTTAGTATGTTGTCCAGATTTGCCACAGCTTTCCTTCTAAGGAACAAGTGTGTTTCAATTTCTTGGCTTCAGTTGTCATCTACAGTGATTTTTGAGTCCAAGAATATAAAATATGACACTGTTTCCATTTCTTCTCCCTATATTTCCCAGGAAGTGATGAGATCAGTTGCCAAGATCTTAGTTGTTTTTTTTTTTTTGTTGTTGTTGTTGGTTTGTTTGTTTGCTGTTATGTTAAGCTTCAAGTCAGCTTTTACACTCTCCTCTTTCGTTCTCATCAAGAGGCTTCTTAATTTTCACTTTCTGCCGGTGGTATCATCTGCATATCTGAGTTTGTTGGTATTTCTCCCAGAAATCTTAATTCTAGTTTTTGATTCATCCAACCTGGAATTTCACATGATTTACTCTGCATGTAAGTTAAATAAATAAGGTGAAATATAAATCTTTGTCATACTCCTTTTCCAATATTAGATCAGTGCTGCAACAATTTTGGCTAGTAGCTGTTGTGGGGGTGAAAGAGCAACACAAGCCCAACAACAAGCATGCTGCCAGCACAGGATCTTTGATCTGCTTTACTAAGGAAAGTAACATTAAGGGGTTAACATCCTTACTTTAATCCAACATACAAATATCATTCATTTGTTCAAGAGGAAAAACCAGCATCCTGAACTTCAGAGCAAATACAAACAACTTACAAACATACACAATATAAATAGGCCAGACTACAATTCATAGTTACCAAGAAACCATCAACATCTAGGTTTATGAGCCAGTTGGCTCCTAGAGCTGCTGCCCAGAGTCCCATATCAACACTTCTCCAGTAGTGAGAGCCTCAAGCAAGCAACTGTATTCCACCATCAAATATCATCAGAGTGACCAGAACTTAGGCAGATACTATCAGCTCTGATCTTAGCAACTCCCCTTAGGACCCTGAGGGCTTCACACCCACATCGGCTTAGCACCTAGTAATTAGAAGTTTGGGCCTGGGGCTTTGCCTCTAGTAAGGCTCAATCAAAGACACTTAATTTAGCATTCTAAAACAGTGAAAAAAAGTCCCAACTCAATCAATATTATAATCCGTTGTTCTATGTTCAGTTCTAACTGTTACTTCTTGACCCACATATAGATTCCTCAAGAGACCAGTAAGATTATCTAGTACTCCCACCTCTTTGAGAACTTGCCACATTTTGCTGTGATCCACAAAGTCAAAGGCTTTAGAGTAGTCATCAAAAAAGAAGATTTTGTTTTTGTTGCTGTGGTTGTTTTCTGGAACTCCCTTGCTTTGTTCATGATTTGGTGAATGTTGGCAATTTGGTCTGTAGTTCCTCTGCCTCTTTGAAAACCACTCTGCTCTTCTGGTAATTCTCAGTTTACATGCCTCTGAAGCCTAGCTCACAGAATCTAAGCATAACCTTGCTGTCATATGAAATGAGTCCAATTGTTCAGTAATTTTAAGCACAGTTGTTCAATAATTTGAACATCCTTTGGCACTGACCTTCTTTAGGATTGGAATATAAATTGATCTTTTCCAATCCAGTGGCCACTGTTGAATTTTCCAAATTTGCTGGCATATTGAGTGAAGCACTTTAACAGCATCATCTTTTAGGATTTTTAAATAGCTCAGCTGGAATTCTATCACCTCCCCTGTTTTCTGAGGCCCACTTGACTTCACTCTCCATGATGTCTGGAACTATATCCGTAACCACACAATTGTAGTGACTGGTAATGTTATGATCTTTCTTGTATAGTTCTGTACAATATATTCTTTTTAATCTCTTCTACCCCTAACTCTCTACCATTTTTTATCACTCTCATTTTTGCATAAAAATGTTCCCTTAATATCTCTAATTTTCCTGAAGAGATCGTTCTTTCCATTCTATTGTTTTCTTCTATTTCTTTGCATTACTCATTTAAGAAAACCTTTTTATCTCTCCTTGATATTCTCTGGAATTCTGTATTCAGTTAGGTATTTCTCTTTCTCCTTTCCCTTTTGCTTTCACTTTTCTTCTTTACTCAGCAATTTGTAAAGCCTCAAGCTGGTGGGCTCAAACTCGGTAAAGAAGAGATGATGGCAGTAAAGAATAGACACCAACTGACTCCTGAGGTACCCCTAGAAACCTGAAGAAGATCTGCAACAATCTGGCTCTAGGAAAAGTGAGTGAAAGTGCTCACTACTGTAGTGATACTGTAGGAAACCAGCTTTTATTATTTCTGTTATTTATCAAGGTGTTTTTTTTGCCTGACAGAATGGAAGCTTCTTTAGGGAAGGTACAGTGGCATTTTTGTCTTCATTTTTGCAGCTTCTAGTACAGTGCCTTGCATGTGGTAGATACTTAATAAATGTTTTTTGAATTGAATTGAATTCTTCAGAAGATCTGTGATTCTACCAGCCTTGAAAGGTACCTGGTGGCCAATTGCCTGCTATTATTAAATCCTTTATTGCAAAGACATTGATCCAAGAATAATGGAGATTCTTTCTTTAATAGGATGGAAGTTTTGTTGTTTTTTTTTTAATAGAATAGAAATTATTGGCTAGTGAGACCAAAAGAGTTGAAAAGTAAAGTGAACCAAAATAATTCATTTACAAAGACAGCTTATTCAAGAATTATTTTCCTTTGTAGAAAGAGTATGGGAAAAAGAAGGTTCCAATGTTAGCAAACAAGGAGAAAGCGGAACCTGGGAATTGTAAGAAAAAGCATTTCTTTTCTCGCTTTACCATTTATTTATGCTTTTCCTCTCACCAACCACTCCAGTATTATAATACAAGGATACCTCAGATAAATTTTTATTTGGTTTCAGACTACCACCATAAAGTAAATATAGCAATAAAGCAAGTCACACAAATTTTTTGGCTTCCCCATTCATATAAATGTTATGTTTACGTAATTCTGTAGCCTATTAAGTGTGCAATAATATTATGTCAAAAACAGAATATATGTAGTTTAGTTTAAAAATACTTTGTGGAGAGGCAGAGCCAAGATGTCAGACTAAAGGTAAGGACTCACCTGAGCTTTCTTCCGAACCCCTCCAAATACCTTTAAAAATTTAAACAAACTCTAGAGCAACAGAACCCACAAAAAGATGGAGTGAAACAAACTCTAGAGCAACAGAACCCACAAAAAGATGGAGTGAAACTAATTTCCAGCCCAAGACAATCTGGAAGATTGGCAGGAAAGGTCTGTTGCATCAGGGTGAAAGAGGAGTGAAGACTGAGACCCCGCAAACTCAGAGCAGGCCTCAAGGAGACTGAATCACTGTCAGAAGTTGCAGTTTCCAGACTTCTCAGCTCACAGATGCCGAAGACAAGTAGAAGGTTAGCAGGAAAGGTCTGTCAGACTTGAGTGAGATTGGAGTGCAGTCCAGCCCAGCCCCAACCCCAAAAAACCAGGAACAAACCTTGGGAGTGACTGAATCAGCCACAGTAGTGGCTGCTTCCAGCACTCTCAACCCACAACTGGTCAGAAGCAGATTACAATGGTCTTTTTGCTAGCACTGAGGCAGGAATCTGTTGCTTTGCCCATCCTTGGATCCAGGTCACTGCCCTGGGTGGCAGGCCTAAGGCAAGAAGTAGCACTGGCACACCAGAACTTGGAGTGGCAGTGGAGGGGGGACCATCCTCATAGTTCCAGGACAGAAAAGAGGGCTTGTGGTTGCTCACAGAGCAGGAGAGGAGTAAACACCTCTCCTTAGATCATACCATCTTGGGTGAACTGAAAACTTAGAGCTCCCTAAAAATATCTCTAAAAACAGCTGCACAAAACCCCTGAAATTTGGGACAGTTCACCCTCCACTCTGGAAGCAGAACCCTACCTTTACAAAGAGTTAAAAAGCCAAGTAATAGGATGGGAAAGTGAGCAAACAATGGGAAAAATCTCTGACTATAAAAACTTATTATGATGTCAGGGAAGATCAAAATACACACTCAAAAGAAGACAACAAAGTCAAAGCTCCTACATCCAAAGCTTTCTAGAAAAACACAAATTGGTCTCAGGCCATGGAAGAGCTAAGAAAGGATTTTGAAAATTAAGAGAGGTAGAAGAAAAATTAGAAAGAGAAATGAGAGTAATGCAAGAAAAGCATGAAAAAAGAGTCAATATCTTGGTAAAAGAGACACAAACATACCGATAAAATACTTTATTGCTGAAAAATGCTAACCATTATCTGAGCCTTCAGTGAATTATAATCTTTTCGCTGGTGGAGGGTCTTGCCTCAATGTTTTTGGCTAGTGATTGATCAGGAGGGTGGTGGATGCTGAAGTTTGGAGTAGCTGGGGCAATTTTTTAAAATAAGACAACATTGAAGTATGCCATGTCAATTGATTTCTTCCTTTTACAAAAGATTTCCCTGTAGCATGCAATGCTGTCTGATAGCATTTTACCCACGGTAGAACTTCTATCAAGATTGAAGTCAATTCTCAAACTCTGCCACTGATTCAGCAACTAAATTTATGAAGTATTTTTCAATACTGTTGTGTCTCAGGGAATAGGGAGGGCCAAGGAGCAGGGGAGATAAGGAATGGCCAGTCTGTGGAGCAGTCAGAAGACACAACATTTCTCTTATATCTTATATGGGCATGGTTTGTGGCACCCCAAAACAATTGCAGTAGTAATACCAAAGGTCACTGATTCTAGATCATCATAGCAGATATAATAATAATAATAATGAAAATGTTTGAAATATTGTGACAATTATCAAAAAGTGACACAGACATAATGGGGGCACATAGTGTTGGGGAAATAGCACTACTAAACTCATTTGATGCAGGAAAAAATGAGAAAGAGAGAGTCATGGTGTACAAAAAGTAAATGTCCCAAGCAAGGGAGGCCCATACACATTTTCTTACATCTGTTAGAAACAGAAGGTATCGGGGGGCGGAGCCAAGATGGCCGCATGAAAACAGCGTCTTGCCGGAGCTCTCTCACAAGTTCTGTTGGATTCCTATAAAAAAAGTGAATCTGAACAGATTTGAGAGAGTTAGAAATTGCGAGCACTCTGACTGGGGCAAATTTCCCAGCCGGGAGAATCTAAAAGGCTGAAGGAAC
>JAQQSZ010018811.1:0-10500 GCA_028646595.1 Phalanger gymnotis | reverse complement strand
ATTAGATGCACACTTTTTCAAAAATTTTGGGGTCTAAAAACTGGGTGTGTCTCATACAGTGGTTGTAGATTTTTTTTACTTGCACTTCCCCACTTTTTCATGCTTGTTTTTGCGCTCATTGTTGTAGATTTTTTTACTTGCATTTCCCGCTTTTTCATGCTTATTGTCTTTGCGCTCATTATTTCACATTTGTTACTGGTATATCAGGTTATGTTTTTGCCACGTTCTGCCCAGAAATGGCTCAGAAAAGATTTTCGTACAGTGCTGAATTCAAGTTAAAAGTGATCTAGTTTGCAAAAGTGAATGGAAATCGTGCTGCTGAATGTAAGTTTGGTCCTCCTCCAACTGAGAAAACAATTGGAGACTGGCTACCGGAAGAAGAAACCCTACTGAAAATGGCAGGGCAGAAGGCCATGAGAGGCAAGTCAGTAAAATGGACTGATTAAGTGAGGGAATTGAAGATATGGATTGAAGAGCAAAGGGCAATTCCTGTGTCCACAAAGATGGTTCAGCATGAGGCAAGAAGAATTGCTGATGAAAAAAAAAGGTTACTGATTTCAAAGGAGGACATAATTGGTGCTTCAGGCTCATGAAACAGAATGGACTAAGCACACGTACACGCACCAGACTTGCCCAAAAGATTCCTGAAAGCTATGAGCAGATGAATGAAAGTTGAGTTCAATAACTTTACGTAATACATTTTTTTTTCAAATTTCAGGCCCCAAAATTAAGGTGTGTCTTACATATGTGGAAATACAGTATTGTGTCTGGTTAAATTTTTCTTAGCAGAGGGTTTTGTATATGAAAATATAATTGTAATTAAATTAAAACTATAATTGTTGAATTGAATCAAAGGTAATGTTAAGTAGTTAAGAGATTAGGTAGTACTTACTGTTCTATAATTTCCAGAAAAGTCCTCACTTTAAATTTTCTGACTGCTGACTAGAACTTTCTGTTGAATAGCATTCCTCCAGTGTTCTTCATTTTTCCTGGCTGAAGTGTCAAAACAGGGCAAAGAGTATAATAAACTGAAATCACTGGATGACATATTGACTGACAACTAACAGCCAGTGACAGTGGTAGAGGAGAGGAGAGGAATTGGTCTCCTCTAACATTTTGGTGCCCTATTACTATTTTTGTAGGCCTATTAGCACAAAATGCTATTTTGAAATATCATGTAGTATAGCCCACGTTACAGAATATTATAGGACCTCAAAGTTGGAAGGGATCTCACAAGTTATCTAGTCCAGATGATACCTGAACAGAGACATCATCTATAATGGATCCAACAAACTGTTTTCCAGCATTTTCTTAAAGAGTTTAGTAAAGGGGAACCCACTACCTGCAAAAGCAACTCCTTCCACTTTTGGGTGGTTCTTATTGTTAGGAAGATGTGCAGATAGTACAAAAGTGAGAAAGATAGCTAACGTGTTGGATGACAGAAAGAGAGCCCCTAAAATATTGATAGGATAGAATTTGAGGTTAAATCTTTCAATTCTCCTTTCTAAATGGAAGGTTGGCTAACCAGCAATCATAAGAGGGAGAGAAAAGGCAAAGGGGAGATAGAAAAAGAGGAAGAGAGAGACAGGTGAAGACAGAAATAGGCAGAGAGGCAGATTCATTAGATCATATAAAAAAGATGAGAGAGACAAAGACAGACACACAGAGAGGAGAGATAGACAGAATGAACATACACACAAAAAGAGAAATGAGACATAAAGGAGAAAAAGAGAAAGGGAGAAAAAAAAGTGGCCTGATTTCCAGAGATGTTTAGGTAGAGGAAGCATGATGAGGAAGGAAGAACATAAGTCAGAAGACCCAGGCTTGAATTCTGACTGCCACTTTCTTTTTACCTGTATGACCTTGGGCCTTTGTAAAATTTCTTTCTCTGTAAAATGAGGGGCTTGTTCTTAATCATCAAGATTCTTTCCAATCATAAGATCCTATAATGCATGTAAGAGTGCTTGGGACATTTCCAAGTACCATAGAAATGCAAAATCCTATTTTTTCCCCTATCCTATCATTATTAGTACTGTAAAAGGCCCATGCTTACAGACTCAGACATGATTCTGATCCTGATTAGGCTACATCAGGTTAGGGTTCTTCTGAAAGGGAAGAACTAAAAGGGCTCTCTAAAAGGTCTCTTCCAACCCTAGGATTCTAAGAAAGACTGGGCCATGAGCAAAAAAGAGTAAATTACCTCACTCCGGTGAAGTTCTCTTCCACAAAATCCTCCTACCCACCCCTGACTCTTCCCTGGCCAGTGATCTCTAGTCAAGAATGCAGTCAATAACAAATTCTGTTCAAACCAAAATATGACTTGATGTTGTTTTCAGAAGCCCTGAAGAGAAGCCATTAAAAAAGAATGTTATTTTATAAAGCATACTTCCTCTCATCCAATTAGAGGTACTCCTATACTGCTCTACTTGCCTACAGGGGACACTCTAGCTGACACTGGTAATTCACATGCAAGCAAAAGGTAGCTACTCCCCTGTTTAAATAATTTTGACTATCGGTTCATTTCTGCCAAAGACTAAAATTATATATACACTTTTTTCTAGTTTCCCCAAAAATAAAAATTCTCTAAAATACACTCTGACCCCAGATTTTCTTCTATAAAACACAAATTAATTTTACTTAGATGAGGAAACACTCTTGAATGTTCTAGATAAGAAACAATGAACAAGACTAAGTCAGATTAGATGTGGGAAAGCAGAGGTTTAGTGAAAGAAAATTCTAAATACACAAATTATAGTTTTAATTACCAACCTATCAAAAATCCATCATGCAGCATTTTCATCTCAAATACACCAAGAAATTAAAGATTATTTGACTTGCTGCAATTAAACAAAGGCACAGCCATTATGGGGCCATTGTTTTCCCTGCACGTAGGCTGGTTTTAAAGATTTGTTTTTTTGTTTGTTTTAAAGCAACAGCATTATCTGCTCAATGGCCCAGCAAGAAGGTTTTGTTAACAAATTTCTCCCAAGTTTCCATAGAAATGCATTGATTGAAGCATAATTTCAGTTAATATTTCCTTCTCCCTCAGACTCCTCTGCTTGCTTACACTAACCATGCACCTTCCCCTTGCAGTCAGTTTCATCTTTTGTTCGGCTCAGTAGGTTTCCTAACTGGTGGATTTTATTGAGTTAAATCAAGCTGTCACTTCATCTGCCTGAAGGATGACTCAAATACAACACATAATAATAAAAGAAAAGTAGGATAAAATAATCTTGTCAAGCCAGAAAAACTGATTGCTTGAAGTTGTAGCCTTCAATCAATACACTAATTCCACAATTTATACCTCTTTCAATTGGAGAGGAAAGAAACCCTGATATGGTATTTCTTGGCTCACTGACCAACTTTGACCTTCTATCTACGTGAATATAGGATTAGCAAGTGCTTCTGCTTTAGTGAAATCGCCTATAAAAATAGGAAAGCAAATAAGTGGCATTTGAGGTTCCAACTAACTTTATTAATTCAAAAACACAAGGGGAACAACGTAGTATTTAAGTAGCAAGTCTCCTAAAATGGCAATTTTTTTTTTTTTTTGCACCTGCAGCTTGGTATCTTGAAGGGTCATTAGGAAAGAATTTTATACTAGAATTTGTGGCACTTAACAACCTTAGGATTGACATAGCCTCTAGCCCCCAAGACTTCTTTCTTTGTTTAGAAAGAAGTAAAACAGGTAACCAGGGCATCTATTTTACACCACAGTCAGAGGAACTCTGCTCATTTGTCTATTGTGTTCCATTTTTCTTTCAAAATGTATACTTAGTTGGCTTCTTACTAAGTCTGTTATCTATGGTCAAATAGTTTCCACCCATCTATTGAGTTATAACAATAATTTCTTAAATGGTATATCAACCTAGTTTATCACCCATTAATTCTTTTATAATAGTCTATCACTTTCAAAAGTGACTTTTTTATTTGTAAATTGTAATTAATTTACATAGCTTTTAGAAATCAATAAAAACACTCCATTTCAAAATTCCGGACATTCTTTGGCTGTCAGGTTTCTGCTTTGCTTTCATAATTCCTCCCCTGCAGGCACAAACCAGGAAATATAAATTCTTTGTTTAGCAAGCCTTTTATATTTCACTAGGCCACCTGCTTAACTTGGGTAGCAGCATGCAATCAAAAAGGGTCTCAAATATTGGTAGTTTTGTTCTGTCCTGAATCTTTTAAAAAAAAAAAAACCCTGCATAGTATGTTGTTTTAAAAGAGAAATTAAAATTCTAGTCAGTGCTATTCCTTTAAAAAATAAAAAATAAAATATTTAATGTGACTAATATGTCTTTATTTTAAAGTTGTCTATTTTTTTCTTTTGACATTGAAGGGGTATTTTCCCCATTCTTCATTAATAAACACTTTAAATTTCTTCATGAAAACTAGAATCATAAGGAAACAAAAATTCCTCATCCTATAATATTCCAGCCTTCTCCACTTTGGCTGGTTTGGAAATCAAGCAAGCTCTCTTTCACTTTGAACTATCCTGTCCAGTCCAGAGGTCTACATTTGAAACAGGTAAAATTTTGGTATGTTAAGAATGGGTTGGATCATTTTCTCTCCTCCTCATTTTGGAAACCTTATTTTCCTTCAAAATTCTGGCCACCTCCTACAGGAGATATTTCTCCCTATACCTTCCTCCAAATACTAGTGCTACAGAGACACAGGCACACACACGTGTGTGCGCACACACACACATACACACACATACATACACCAATGATCTTGTTTCCTTGTATTTGCTTATTTTAAATATTTACAATTTACTTGAATTTGCACATTTACTTATTACTCATTCCCCTCCCCTCCACCCTCATGGAATGTCAGCTCTCTGAGGGCAGGGGACTGTTTGTCTTTTTGTGTCTCCAGCACCTAACAAAGTACCTGACACTTGGCAGGCACTTAATCAATGCTTATAGACTGAAGGATAATAATAGCTATGTTTAAATTGTTAACTAGACTTCTAAAAGCACTACATCTGGATTGTGTTGTAGAGAAACAGATTGCTGGGAAAGGAACGGGTCACTTGTCCCACAAACCCTTACTCTACTTCCCAGTTCTGGTCACATAATGCTTAACCCTGGCCAAATCCCAGTTATATCTATGTGCTCCTCGGATTTGGAAGAAAAGAAGAAAAGGTTAGAAAATAGAAAGATAAGGAAGAGGAAGGAAAAGCAGAAAGAATATTGTTGAAACTATTTCACACTTCAAAGGGGGCATTAGAATTAAATCCCCTTTAAAAGTTTTGCTCTCCACATATCCTCTCTACCTCAAGCCTTCTGTTGTTCAGTTGTTTCAGTCATGTCTGAGACCTCATTTGGGGTTTTCTTGGCAAAAGTACTAGAATGGTTTGCCATTTCCTTCTTCAGCTCGTTTTACAGATGAGGAAGCTGAGGTAAACCAGGTTAAGTGACTTGCCCAGGATAATGCAGCTAGTAAGAGTCTGAGGCCAGATTTGAATTCAGGGAGATGAGCCTTCCTGCCTCCAGGCCCAACAATCTATCCACAGTGTCAACCTAGCTACCCCACTTCAAGGCTTGAACTAAGCCAAATTCTACCTCTTCATTATCTACACAGTATATAACTCCTCCGATCTTTATTAGTTGTATACTGTACATATACTCACGGGAAAATATATAATTAAAGGGGCAAAGGAAATTTTTCAAATTGGCACCAAAAGGATCCAGCAATTCAGGCAAGTTACTGAAGTTCACCCAGAACCCTCCAGTTTTCAAATCCATTGTCATTTTCCCGCCTTTATATTATTTTGACATTGATCACTCCCACCTCTTAAACACTCCCTGAGCTCCTCTTTCTTTGGCTTCTCATACTGTATTGCTTTAGTTCTCCCATTAATCTGGCCTCCTTCACTTGCTCTTCATCCTTCTACCCCTTATCTGTGGGCATCTCCCAAGTTTTCAATCCATTCAGTATATTATCCCCCTCTTCCCTCTCCCCCTGTCTCAGAAGCCGACCATTCCCATAGCTGTAATCATCAGGCTGCACTCTAGATATCTGAAAGCCAGTACCCAAAGGGTTAAATCAGAGGTCAAGAATTATACTGGAGGTCAAAACAGGCAGACAGTTTGGAACCAGGGAGGGTGGTCAAAGTAGGAGCGTAAGGTCAAAGCTAAGGAAACAATCAAGAACCTGAGATCATACGGAAAGCAGAGGTCAAGATAGGGCAGTGGGTCAAGATCATTCAGAAGAACCGAACCTGACACAAACATCAGAAACAAAGGGATCTTGTAGCTGAGGCAAGGCTTCAGAAAGAAGTTTCTTATCCTTTCCCATTTGTAGCAGGAACCAAAAACGGCTTTCTTAAGATGGGGACAACCTAGGACAGGGAGATCTAGTTTCCTGTTTAAAAGCCTGCCATACACAGCAGAGCTTCACCAACTTCCCCCTCGGCATAGAGGATTACAGACTTTCCATCTCTAACCTTAACATGTTTTATGAGATACTGGATATCTCTATTTTCTGCCATAAGCTTCAATCCCTCTAAAATTAAACTTAGATTCCTTACAAAATTGTTCCTCTTCTTCACATCTGTATGTACACACGTATATACATATATGTGTGTGATATCCTACATATATGTGTCCTCTATCACTGGTACTGCCATACTTGTAATAATGCAAGCTAAAAATCTTTGAGTCATCTTGCACTCTTCCATCTCCCCTACCTCCCATGTCAAATTAGTTACCAAATCTTTCACAGTCTCCCTTTTTAATTAATATCCCTTTAATATCACTGTCCCTTTATTTTCTGTATTATTCTATATTTCCTTTACCATTACTTCATTCCATTCAATTAGTTCAGTTAATTCATAGGTCATTTGTAACTTGTTTTCCTATTTCAAAATTTCCCTTCCTCCTCATTCACATACCCAATTTATTTCATGCATCATTTACAGGTCAATCCTTTCAAAAATACAATTTTGATATTGCCACTTCACTATTCAAAAATCTCTGATGGCTCCCAACTGCCTACAGGATAAAATCCAGACTCCTTACCTGACTGTTCCACAGTGTGTACAACACCTCGTTTCCAACCTTCAATAGCCTCTTCTTTAATTCCTCTGCTCATGATGGTGAAGACCAGTCTACCTGATGAACTCTAAACCTGCATTGAATTCTATTCATTTTCTTATTTGAGGCCTGGAACTTAGACAGTCCACTTGCCTTCTTTCTCTCTGTCCAAATCCTCTCCTTCCTTCAAATCCAAGTTCAAGCTCATCTTCCCAAACCCGCCCTCCCCAATTCTTTTTTTTTTCCTCTAGCACTACTTGTTTTTAGACATTTGTTTCATTTACTTACTTGTGTTGTTCTCTGCCTGTTTCACACACAAACACACACACACACAAATATAAGTGAGTGTATATATATATATCCCAGTTATATTCCCTGCACCTGTCACCTTTTAGTTTTCATCCACTATATTGTCCAGAATGTAGAAGGTGCTCAACAGACGCTGATTATTGACAATAACCCCTTGAAACCTACCTTATGATATCTTCTAATTGGCAGCATGAAATTATTAGCTACCTTCAATTGATAAGATTTTAGGGGTTGGAAGGAATCAAGAGGGATGTCTTAAGATCTAACAAGAACTTGAACTTTCCTCAGAAGTGTCCTGGCAAAGACCAGAATGGCATAGGCCAAAGTGGGTGAGAGAGATCATAATGATAACTTCCAACTCTAGAATGTTAAATTATGTGACCATGTATATTCCTATTCTTATTTCCATGCAAAACATTGTCTCCATGACTACAAAGAAATATATATAATTTAATGACTCATCAATGAGCTAAACTCCCCTTTTTTCTAAGATTAATGCAGGGACTTTGGTTCTTCTTTCCTCATAGTCCATCCATCCATGGAGTTTATTCATCCATTCATCTCTCCATCCATTCCATTCATTCATTCACAAGGATTTATTAAGCACTATATTCAGAGTACTGCATTGGGTAACAGAATAAACCTAAAGACTAAATAAAATATGGTCTCTGCCATCATTGAATTTGCAATCTAATAGTGGAACCTGAACACTAAAAATAATACAAAATAAAGCATGAAATCATAACAAAGGCACAAAGAGCTGAGTGAAGTTCAAGGTGGAAAAAAGATCATTACCAAAATGGGGTACCTAAGGAAAGGCTACACAGAAAGGGCATTTGATCTGAGTTTTGATGGACAGGTAAAATGCTCATGTAGTACAGGTTGCTTACTTTCCCAGTCTCCATTAGAACTAACAAGGCTTGGTGCCCAAGAGGGGGGTTCTAAGAGTAAACACTGAGAGGCTGGGGAATGATTAGTTCATAAGCTCCCATAGGTACTTTCTCCCAGGATTATCAGTGGATGTGAATTAGTCAATTAGACTTAATTAGCTTATAGGGAAGCATATTTACTAAGGTATTATAGTAAGAATAGCTGCTATAAAACATCCCACCAGAAATCTGTGGAACACTCTCCCACAAACATGAATAGAGTTCAGGAGAAAGTGGGTTCATACTTTGAGAGCACATGTGGCAAAGGGGTAATGATTTCTATTTGCTGAATTTTTTTTTTCCTTTTGTGGAGGTATTAACAAATTTCCCCATAGAAAATGTAGCTTTCAGCTGAGTTCCTTCTAAAGTGTTGAAGCTGAATTTCCTCAGTGTTTCTAGTTTGTCCTTGGTTCCCGATGCAGAGACTGCTGCCAGCTACTCTTGTCTCTGACCCTCCAAAGTTCACAAGGCCTTCCTTTGTCAAGCTTAGGAGGTAAAAGACAGAGAGGAGTTGCTCCTTCCTCTACCACCAAGAGATTCCCTCTCAGAGGCTTGGTTAGAACTGCTCTCTCTCAAATGCTATCTTTGCTATTTTATACAAGACCCTCAGTGCATGACCAAGGCTCCTAACCAATGTGAACACACCTTGTTTCACCTTGTTAAAACATCTTTGGTATATTGATTCGATGGAGATATCTAGGCTATGCTTACATGTATTTCATACCTCTGCTTAATTAAATCAGGAAGTCCAAATGACACCCTCATATATACACACTTAGATTGATATCCTCAACGCCTTGCAGGAAGTAGGCACTTAATAAATATTTGAAGTGAATTGAACAATTGGGAGAGACAAGATAACGGGAATGACAGGCTAGATACAAGAAGCAGCAGGAATAAAGGCACTAAGAAAAGCATGTACCAAGCATGGGAGATGCTCAGTCCAGTTTAACTATAGCATAATTAATATGCATGGAAGAAAATCCCATAACACTGGGCTAGAAAAACAGGATGGCATTACATTATTGGAGGCCAGCAAAAGGAATTTAAACTTTATTTGCCAGGTAATAGGGAACAGTTAACAGGTTCTCAGTAGATAAATAACATGAACAGACTATGCGTGAGGAAGACTGAATCAACAGTGATGTGAAGGGTAAAATAGAGAAGAATGGCAAAAGTAGAGGATAGAAAGACTGGTTAAGAGGATATGACGATAGTTCAAGCAGATGGAAATGAATAACTTTGTTAGCATGAGGATAATGGAGACAAAAGAAGGGATGGTTACTAGAGGACTAGGAAACAGATCGAATGGTGCAATCAGCGGGCAGTAGACTAAAGGAGGGAGGTAAGATAGATGAATCAATGATAGCATCAGAGAGCCTGGGTCAATACTATTGCCAGTAAAGGAAATAAGGATATAAAAAAAGAACGAATCTGGGGCAAAAATGTTTGTTTTTAGACATACTGAGTTTGAAGTGCCATTAAGGACATGAAAATAGGGATCTTGATCTTAATCATGACTGAGTGTGTGTGTATATATATATATATATACACATATATATATATATATATATATATATATATAGGGAAGTCAACTTCTTAAAGGCTATAGTTGAAGTCATGGGGGTAAATAAGAGTGCCAAGAGAAAGAATACAGAAAGAAAAAAAGGAGAGCTGAGAACAGAACCTTGGGGAATAGCAACTCATATTAAGGGGTCAGCAATGAGATTAGAAGACAGAAAAAAAATCAATTCGAGGGGGCAGAACCAAGATGGCTACATGAAAACAGCATCTTACAGGAGCTCTCTCACAAGGTCTGTCAGATTCCCATAAAAAAGTGAATTTGAGCAGATTTGAGAGAGGTAGAAACCATGAGCAGTCTGAGTGGGGCAAATTTCCAAGCCAGGAGAGTCTGAAAGGCTGAAAAGCATGAATTTGTAGGCTTGGAGAGCGCTAGGTGTGCAGAGCTGCCCATGTGGGTGACAGCCTGGGAGAAAGTTGGGCGCCCAAAACCAGCGGAGATCCCTAGGACTCCCAACACAAGATGGCACTCTGTGGAAGCTAGGAGAGGCAGCGCGACACCACTGGCCATGAGACATCAACTCCTGAGGCTTGCAGCCCAAAGGTTTGAAACTCGGCTTCTTGAACTTCCAGGAGACATAATGGCCAGGTGAACGGCTCTAATCCCTACCCCCCTCACCCAGAGAATTCCTCAGAAAAAA